>JAJONR010001444.1:0-93457 GCA_029582245.1 Solanum etuberosum | reverse complement strand
TGGTGGAGCTGCTTCGGAGGAAATCAACAGGTGTTACCTAAACCCTTTTTAGAAAAATTTCATCAGTTCCAACTTGATGAAGGAATTTCTACTTTACCAGAGCATATTAAGTTATGCAAATATTTTATCAAAAAGTAAATTTCGTATATTATTAGTTGGACTTTCATTGTTGCAGACTTTGACAGAGTCAAGTATCTGTCTAGAGAAGTCAGGATCAAAGGTTGGTCACCAGCTCGCAAAGAAACTCCTCCATCCTCTCGAAGGAACTCTCCAGCTTCATCAAAACCATCACCATCAAAGAGTGATTTAAAGAAAAAATTAGAAAAGGCTCTTTCAGAGTTAGATGACAATCCTGATGAAGCGTCTATCTTACAATTGTTAGAAGAAGCTTCATCCCAGAGTGATGAAAATGGGGATATGCTAAATCCCAAGGCTTTGGCACAATCATATCTTAATCCAGTTGATTAATTAATCCTAGTTGAGATTATTAAAAATCAGAATAACTAGTCTTTTAGATAGAGATCTAATAGATCGGAATTTTCTAGAAAGAGATAGAAGAGTCTCAAAGAAGACAGAATTTCTATCGATTAACAACATATGGGACCCAGCCACCGAAAGTATTTTGGACTATTCGGAAAAAATTGGACAGCATCTTTAAAGGTGAAAAGCGGTCATTTTATCTTTATCCTTTAAAAAAGGCTTTCACCTTATCAAGATAAGGGTATCTTTCAACAGCCAATGAGGAAGCTGCAAGAGGATTCTACCTTATCTATTTTTATCTATAAATAGACATGTAATTCATGAAGGAGAGGCATCGAAAAATTTACATAGTTTTCTGATAGCATCATCTCTTTGTAATCAATGTTTGAGCTTTCGCTGTAATCAATATAAGCCAGTCTCATTGTGAGTATTCTATTCTCTTTCCCTGGCTTAACTTTTTCATTTGGAACTACCGTGATACTACCCTTCTTAGGAACACATTTCACCTGGCTTATACATTGGACATCCGCAACTGGAAAGATGTCTCTCGCATCTAACTATTTTATAGTCTCCTTTTTCACAACTTCATGCATTGAAGGATTTAGCCGCCTTTGGTGCTCAATGCTTGGCTTTCAATCTTCAGCCAAATTAATTTTTTGAGTGCATAGTACACTTGGTGAAATTCCCACAATATCGGCAATCCACAACCCCAAGGCTCTAATGTGCCTCTTCAACACTATGATTAATAACTCTACTTGCCATTGTGTAAGATTGTTTGAAATAATTACCGAAAGTGTGTTGTTGGCCCCCTAAAAATGCATATTAAGATGAGGCGAGAGCTCCTTCAATTCTAATTTTGGTGTCTCAATAATAGATGGCTTGGCCGGTGGTGCTTCTCGACTAGACAAATCAAGATCAAGTTTCAATTGGAACAAAGTGAGTGAACCTACACCCACAAGAGCAGCCACAACTTCATCATAGTCACTAATTTCGGCTTGATCATAATTAATTAATACTTGAGCCAATGAATCCCCACGTTATCCAAGTGAGATACAATGTGCATATAACTAAGATACTTCATGGATTTATGAATATTGAAGTTGGCTACCTCATCATTAACTTGGAACTTCAACTCACCATCTTCCACATTAACCAAAGCTTTTCCCATAGCCAAGAATTGTCTACAAAGGATAGGATAACCGACATATCAATTACACAATCAAGCACTAAAAAATCAGCGGGAAACACAAATTTGTAAACCTTAACTAGAACATCATAGACCACACAAATCGGTCTCTTTATTGAACGACCATCCATTAAGAGCCTCATGTTGGTTGGTTTCGGTTCCTCAAGCCCAAGCTTATTACATATAATCAGTGGCATCAAAATTATACTTGCTCCAAGATCACACAAGGCTATTGCGAAATTGCACGCACCAATCGTGCATGGGATAGTGAAAGCTACCGGATCATTCTTCTTGAGGACTGAATTCTTTGTCATTACCGCACTACATGTTTGCGACATTTAAATTGTTTCGAAATCTATCACCCTCTTCTTTGTCAACAATATAACCCGATATTTCCGTATGAGTATCAACCAATGGGATATTCACTTTCAAATCCTTCACTATATCTATGAACTTTTGGGATTTTGCATTGTCATTTTTCTTCCTCAACCTTTGAGGGAAATGAGGCTTTATATTTGAGGCAATGTAGATGAAGCTTCATTACCACCTTCTTTAGCATTTTTAATTGGCTCCCTCTCGACTTCCTTTGTTTAGGTCTTATTCATTTCCTAAGGTGATTCATCAACGACAATCACCCCTTGAGCATCTACTTTGTCGGGGGTTGTGATTTCTTGCAACGTCTTTTCACTTCTAGTAAATATGGCTTAAACTTGGATATGATTCATTTTTTTACCATTTGCATTAGACATTTCATGCCCATGTGGATTAGCATACACAAGAGCAGTTAGTTGCCCCATATTTTTTTCAAGTGAATTGTTAGAAGATTCATATTAGACTATGGTGGTGGACAAAGCTGGAACATCACTCTTCACCCCTTGCAAGATCATATCTGAGCCTTCCACCTTTTTAAATATTTTTGTCAACAAGTCACCGTTGGTGTCTTTATCAGATCACGTGGAACGAATGGTTGCTTATACGTAGCATCATCACATAAACTTTCGTACCATCTCTCATAATTATTCTTGTTCAAACCTGGACTTTCGGCAAGCCTTAGATAACTTACCCAAAAACCCTCTAATTTTCCACCTCTCATGTACACCTCATCAATATAAACACACCGGGATATTGCATTGATTGAATTTTCTCCACCTCTAATAACACGTTTGGATAACATTTCAAGTTGAGAAGTCAATTTACCAATGCTTTTGTCACGTTCTTAGTTTTTCTCTTCTTGTTTGATTAATGCCCCCAAATGTGGAATTGACACATAATCTTCACTTGTATACCAAGCTTGGTGGAGTTTAGTCATCTCATCAAGCAAACTTGATGCTTCAAAGAATGGTTGCTTAACTATATGTCATGACCCAGGGGTACCCCCTAGATGTAACAAGGCGTACAAGACCTCGAGAGGCCTCATACAATCCACTTAGCATATCATAACATAAAGTAATAGAAAATGGTGCGAAAATTTTAAAACATTTCGACACAATCAAAGTCTTTTATAAAACGAGTGGAAGTCTAATACCATAGTCTCAAACCATCTAAACAACATGAATAAAGTCTTGGGACGCAGCCCATACAATAGTCCAAGACATAAAAGAAAGACATAAGAGAAAAGGGTGATCACATCCTCGAACACAATGAGGACTCACCAAATCTTCAGTTCCTTGATCAACAACGAAGCTAGCCACAAGTGTGAGAATCTATGTCGCCAGACCCTACATTTGATAAGAATGTAGGAAAGAGTATGTGTTAGTACAATTAAGTACTAAATATGATAGCTAGCATGAACAACATAAACATCATGGTTACTCAATATAAACCATAAGCATAATCGTGCACATACATAAATATCATAATAAGAAAGGAATATTTCTCAAGCAACCTTACTCATCCTTAGTCAAGACTTGGGTCATCACCTCTTAGTCAACTTACCTCATAGAAGGTACCTCAAGCAACAATCCAAGCTATTCATTATTCATAAGATAATTCACATAGTTTAGACCTACTTTTAATGACATGGGATTCTCCCCTTTGCCAAACTGGCGAAGGCTAGTGGGTATTCGCCTCTTTCCTTACTTACCTTTAGATTGTGGGTACTCGCCTCCATAATCTCATCATATGACACAGGTACTCGCCTCCACATCATTTCGTAAGGAGTATGGGTACTCACATCCATGTATATTCAATCATAATAGGAACGTGGGGACTCACCTCTTGTTCAATTATAAGGAGTACGGGAATCACCTCATATTCTTTCATATGGAGGTCAAGGATAATCGCCTCTAGCCTCTTTAATTACATCATCTTTTAGTCTAGATTAATTTTTGGTGAACAATCCTTTCAAACCTAGAATCATTCATGTGAGTAAGCCTTTCACATTTATACATTCATAATTAGACAATTCATGTGGGAAGTATCCCTTCCTCAACAATAACATCAATTACTAACAATCCACATTATAAGCTTTACTCTCAAAGCCCTATATCTCATGATCATCAGCTAAGCTTCATTCTCAAGCAATTCTAATCATAATTCATCAATCCTATAAGGACAAGCCTAAACCCAAAAGTTGTGCTAAGCTTAACCTTAGTGCCAACTCCCTTTTGGAATGACTTCAAAAACTGAGACGTAAATTGGGTACCACGATCAGAAATAATGGACAAAGGCACTCCATGTAGCCTTACCATCTCTCTCAAATACAACCTGGCATAATCTTCCGCCAAATAAGAAACCTTGACAGGAAGGAAATGTGCCGATTTTGTCATCCGGTCTAACACCACCCAAATAGAGTCATGTTGTCGTCGGGTGCGAGGCAAACCAACTATAAAGTCCATATTTACGTCTTCCCACTTCCAAGTAGAAATGCTAACATTTTGAGCTAAACCTCCCGATTTCTGATGCTCAACCTTTACTTGTTGGCAATTCAGGCATTTGGCCACAAATACCGCAATATCCTTCTTCATCCCATTCCACCAATAGACTTCCCGTAAATCATGGTACATTTGGGTGGCTCCCGGTTGAATGGAATACCGCAAACTATGGGCTTCCGCCAAAATTTATTCCCATAGCTCATCAACATTTAGAACACATAATCGACCTTGGTACCTAAGTACCCCATCTCCCCCTTGGAAGA
Source organism: Solanum etuberosum (assembly GCA_029582245.1). NCBI lineage: Eukaryota > Viridiplantae > Streptophyta > Magnoliopsida > Solanales > Solanaceae > Solanum > Solanum etuberosum. Next base: position 88,655 of record JAJONR010001444.1, on the reverse strand, counting down.
AACCCTCAACGGACTTCTTGAGTACCGCTTCTTTCAATTCCACAAAAGTCAAATCAAGACATTGCTTAGCTTTCACATCATTTACAAAAGATGATTCAGAACCATTATGGACCATGACACCACCTTTGTCGGAATCTACCAATCGGGCCAATCTATGCACATCTCGTGCCAACTATTTTATATCATCATCAACATGAGCAACACTACCCATAGACAGTCGACTAAGAGCATTCGCTATTACATTCGCCTTTTCGGGGTGATAAAGAACACTCACATCATAGTCCTTCAATAATTCCAACCACCTTCTTTGGCAAAGATTTAGATCTTTTGGGTAAACACATATTGTAAACTTTTATGGTCGGTGAAAACATCAACATGAACCCCATACAAATAATGCCTCCAAATCTTTAAGGAAAATACCACTGCCGCTAATTCAAGGTCGTGGGTAGGATAGTTCTTCTCATGAACCTTAAGTCGCCTTGAAGCATAGGCAATCACCTTACCGTTTTGCATAAGCACACATCCCTACCCAACTCTAGAGGTGTCACAATATACCACAAAACCATCCGTACCTTTCAGCAAAGTCAACATCGGAGAGGAAGTAAGTCTATCTTTCAACTCTTGAAAACTTTTCTCACAAGCATCCGACCATATAAACTTAGCCTTCATTAGAGTCAGGGCCGTCAAAGGAGAAGCAATGGTGGAAAATCCTTCAACAAACCTTCTATAATAACCGGCCAAACCCAAGAAGCTTCGAATATCTATCGGTGATAGAGGTCTAGGCCAACTCTTGACCGCATCCGTCTTAATTGAATCCACTTCGATACCCTTGCTTAAAACAATATGGCCTAAGAAAGCCACGGATCTCAACCAAAACTAACATTTGCTAAACTTTGAAAAAAGTTGTTGGTCCTTGAGGATTTGCAATACGATCCTCAAATGATCAATATGCTCATTCTCACTTCTTGAATAGATCAAAATATCATCGATAAACACAATCACAAACATGTCAAGGTAATGTTCGAACACTCTATTCATCAAGTCCTTAAACGCTGCCGGAGAATTAGTCAAACCAAAGGACATAACCAAGAACTCATAATGAACATATCGGGTCCTAAAAGCCATTTTTGGAATATCTTCATCTTTCACCTTCGATTGGTGATAACCCAACCGGAGATCAATCTTAGAGAAATAACTTGCCCCTTGAAGTTGGTCGAATAAATCATCTATCCTTGGAAGAAGATAATTGTTCTTAATGGTCACCTTGTTCAATTGTCAATAATCAATACACATACAAAGGGACCCATCTTTCTTCTTAACAAATAAAACCGGAGCACCCCATGGAGAGATACTTGACCGGATGAAACCCTTATCTAACAAATCCCTAAATTGTTCTTTCAACTCCTTAAGTTCCACCGGAGCCATTCTATAAGGAGAAATAGAAATAGGTTGTGTCTCCGGGAGAAGGTCAATACCGAAGTCTATTTCCCTTTCGGCAGGAACACCGGGCAAATCATCGGGAAATACTTCCGGAAACTCCATAACAATGGGGACCGACTCAAGACTAGGGACTTCAGAATCCACATCGGTCACCCTCACTATATGATACATACACCCCTTGGAAATCATTGTCCTAGCTTTAAGGTAAGAAACAAATTGACCTCTAGGCATAGAATTTCCCCCTTCCACTCTAGGATAGGCTCATCTGGGAATTGAAACTTGACTTCTCGAGTCCTACAATCAGTAGAGGCATAACATGAATGCAACCAATTCATACCAAGGATGACATCAAAGTATAACATATCAAGCTCTACCAAATCAACAAGAATAATTCTATGGGATAAGCAAACGGGAGTTCTCTTGATCACCTTAGCCACCACAGAATCACCAACAGGGGTAGAGACAGAAAAAGGTTCTAATAACACATCGGGGAGCACATAAAACCTCATAGCCACATAAGGAGTCACAAAGGACAAAGTAACCCCTGGATCAAGAAAAGCATACAAATCTAATTGAGAAACGTTTAACATACCAGTCACCACATCAGGGGAGTTCTCTTGATCACCTCTAGTTTGGTGGGCATAGAATCAGTTATGCTTAGGAGCTCTTGCACCCGAACCACTTGGACCGGATGAACGGTAGGGTTGAGCCCTACGACAAGTATCTCCCTCATTCTTTGCAACTGAAGGAGAATTCCTTATCTTGTGATCCATCTTTCCACGCCTAAAGAAAGCATTGGAACCCCCGAGACACTTACCCTCATGATTTCTTCCACATTTCGCACAAGTAGGCATTGAGGACTTACCATCATCTCCTTGAGGCTTAGGGTTAGACACCCTTTTATTGTTAGGCCTTTGAGGAGCATTTAAAGAACCTTGCCTGGAGAACTTTTGTTGAAACATTGAATGACCCCGTCCACCTACGGTCCGTCCTGGTCAACCGTGGTTCCTCGTCATGGACCTTATTTTTGGGCCATGGACCTACAACCCCCAAACATGGGACGTGGACCCATCCATCGGGCGTGGGTCACTTCCTTGGCTAGTTTTCCATGGTGTTCATCCACGAGGCCCACCTACAGGGCGTGGTTGGCCCTCGTGGGTGACACCTGGAAATGCTGAAAATTTTCTAGGCTTTCCTCTTTAGGCTACGGGGTGTTACACTATACCACCTCGAATAAGATGGTCAACAAATCCCTTATTTACAACATCAAGATTTTGGTAGAATGTTGAAACAACAACTCATCTAGGAACCCATGTTTAGGACATTGTAACAACACCTGCTTAAAATGTCTACATGCTTTATGAGCGGGCTCTCCCTTCATTCTTTCAACATTTTGCATGTATTTCGATAAATTCATTACTCTAGATGGAGGAAACAACCTCTCAAGGAAAATTTCAACCAATTCCTTGGAAACTCAATCAACCACCTAGTTGCTTCCCCCATTAGCGCGAAGGGGAATAACCTCAGCCGCATTCACTCTTGTGAGATACCCTCAGCTGAAAAAGGGTTAAACACACATATAAATTTATGGAGATGCTCATTAGGATATTCGTGCTCAAGACCCCCAAATAATCCTCCCGCTTTGATGAGTTGCAACATGGGATTGGTTACGACATATGTGGTATCCTTATGCACCGTTGGTAAACAAATTACACCAACTTCATTTGTGATATGAGACACCAACTCATTCTCTCTTTTAACATCATTGTCACACCCATGGCAACTAGAGTCGTCACCATAATTCGTATTCTTTGATTCACCTACTATGATGCACAACAAGAAAGCCAAGCGTAGGATTGTTCAACTACAAAGTAAATTAGCATGCAGGTTACTTCTCAAATTAAATTTCTAACTACCATTCCCCGGCAGCGGCACCATTTTTGAAAACACTCAAATGTCCTGCTACAAACCAATTAAAAAGAACAATGATCGTCGTCAATAAGAATATCCAACTAAGAGTCGGGGTCGAATTCCACAGGGAATAGTATGAGGTTAAAAATTCAATTGGTGAATTACAGTGCAACTAATTTCAATGTAGTCAAATATCAATTGGGTGGATAATTCCATCAAATTCAACAACACAATTTCTTTCACACAATGATCTTTATTACCATAATTAAGATTCACATAGTTAATAGACTCTAGGGGTGTGGGGGTTTAATATTGATATCATTAGGGGTATTGTACAATTTCTCAATTCAATAATGTAATCAAAGATAGGCTAAGTCATCTTAAATGATGCTAATATTCTTTCGATCACATAACATCATTTCATAGATGTCCTCTTGTTCTCATCTACATGCAATTCTTACAACTCACTACCTTGAATTTATAATTTAGTGATTAAATTGCAAACATTGAATCTATTACCCATAATATTATTCACTTTAGAGCACCATAGAAGACTCAAATCTAAAATCAAGTTGGCCACCTTAATTCATGAATTAATCACTTAGCAATAGTTCGAATCTATGATTTAAAGCTATAAAACAGAGCAATTCAACAAACCCACTAACTTAAATCAACACCTAACCCCATAATCACACCTCAAGAGATTGGGGTTTTAGCCATCCATCACAAAAAATAAGAAAAATATATCTTCCATGAAAGAAGACATGGGTAACATGAAATCAAGCAATTACAAGCAAACCCACTTTGAGTTTAACCTCAATTTAAAAAATTCAAGAAGTCAATTTAAGACCCCAAGGGATAAAAATGTTTTTCACTCAATTGAAAGTGTTTCTCTCTCAAAAATATTCAGAATTCTCTCTCCAATTTTGAACTCCCAAAACTAACATGTGCTTCTCCTTTAGTGACTTTAGTCTGTCTCACCGATATCATTCTGTGAATCGCCAATCAAGGTTCAGCTTAGCTGTTTCTCGCTTCACGATTCAGGTGTTTGATCATCATTCGGCAATCACGTTCAAGTCTACTTTTCTGGCTCGGTGAATCATTGATTAGTGCCTTAGTTCTCCCTTTGAACTTTCATTTATAATCAAACACTGTCAAATATGGCAGTGTTCACCCCGTTTGCCTTTTTCACTCGGTGCATCGTCATTTCTCTATGACTTCTCCCACGAGCCAATAGACACACTCTTGGTGCACTGTCAATTTGGGCGATCCAATGCTTGTTATGCGATTTTCCCTTCTTATTTGGCGATCAACAGTGTATAGTTTAAACTTCTTTTTTGCTATTTTTGTCCATTCTTTCAAACATTCATTCTTGCCTTGTCTGTTAGCCTTCATAGCTACAAATCATCAATATATCATCAGAATAGGACAAAATTAGGCATTGAGGACACTAATTATTGAGCTAAATAGACCTCAAATGAGTGCAAATCTATTGCTCATTAATAGATCTGACCCATAATTTCTCTTTCAAGCAAAACAAAGATATCAAACCTATATTGCATGCATTAGACCAATTACCCACTCCAATTGATCTCTTTCGAGCATCAATCAAAGATAAAAAATATGATTAAGTTTGCAATCTTAACCCATGAATTAACCTCATACTAATTGGTCCATATTTATGAATGAAACTACAGTAAAATAGAGAAAAACACAATACCAACTACATTAAATGAACATCCAACCCCATAATTACACCCATAGAGTTAGGGTCTTACCGCACATCATATAAAGGAAAGAAATTATACCTATAATGAGAGCAACCATGGATGTGATGACATTAAGCAATTCTAATCAACACCACTTCGATTTCAACTTCCAATTCTTAATTTCAAGAGTTAAAGTTAAAAACCAAAAACTAAGAATATTTCTCTAAGGGTTCATAAGTTATCTCTCTATAAACTCATACAAATTTAGACACTGAAATGCTATTCTAAAATTCGATATATTTTTGCTCTCCTTTGGGCTATTTATAGTTTCCCAAAATTTGGCTCAAAATTCACTACGTGACCAATACAGCGATGTTAGTCAGGCTCGCCAAGCAGACTCAGCGGATTGTCGTTTGTTCCTTAGCTCACCTTTTTTGTCTTCCGCCTTTAGGTGTTTGAACCTCAATTGGCAAGATCTTTTGAGTCTTCCTTTCATATTCGGATGATCACTGATTACCACCTTTGATCACCTTTTAAGCCTTTATATTTTCTCTAAGTCTTGTCACCTTTGGCAATGGTCATTCAGTTCACCCTTCAATTTCGGTGAGTCGCCAGTTTGCTAATTAGTTCGCCAGACTTCTTTGAACATCTTCAATTATGAGCACTGTCACTTTAGGGGAGGTCAGATCAATTTGGCTATCCTCCCTTTGGATTAGGCGATTGCAGTTTAGAGTTTATACATCTTTCCCTGTTTTTGGCCATTCTTTCAAGTTTTCATCATTGCCTTGTCCCTGTAACACCTCATAGTTTAGTAGGCCAACTAGGGCTAACCATGAGGGTTACAAGCCAAGGGAAAAAAGGGCAAGAGCCAAGGCAAAGGGGCAATGGCCAAGGTTGCCCCAAATTGCCATGACACTGCCCCACTTCACGACCACCACCACGGCTCGTGGTGACCACCATGGCTCATGGTGTGGTTCGTGGAGGCCAAGGCAGTAGCTCCCAAGAAGCTGCCTCAAAGTGGCTCACCTTCACGAGCCATTTCACGGCCAGTGGTGAAGACCACGGCTCATGGGAAGGCTCGTGAAGGTGCCTTCAATTTGTGGAGGCCAAGACCTCAAGGAATAGCCACTGGTCCATGAACACGATGAGGACCACAGCTCGTGGTCCCTCTCGTGAAGCCTGGGAGTGGGCTGCCAAGTGAGGGTCAATTTAGGAAATTCCTATTTAGGTGGTTATTAGGTGAGGTCGTTTTGCCTAGACTTTATACACCTATATAAGTTATTTTAACCCTTTAACCACCCCAATTAAGTCATTATTTCCCAAAACCCAAATCAAATCAAAAAGCGCTCCTCTCAAATATTTCTCTCTCTAGAACTAGAAGAAGAAGAAGAGAATCAAGCTAGGTAAAATTCCTCCAATATTCCAAGCTTTGTGAGGGCTTTGTATCCAAGGTATGATAGCTTATTCATCTAATGATTCTTACATCCATGGAGCCCTCTAGAATTCCCTAATTTGATGAAGAAAATCCCCAATTCTAGTTAGGGTTTCTTCAATGTTTTGGGTTATAATGGATGTTGATCCAATTGAGTAGATAATGATTGTTTATGGTTGAATTGTTAGTATATCATGTTATTATGATGATATTATATGTTTCCTTGGTTAACCCTAGTCTAATTGATGAAGTTGAAGTAATGTGGGTTTGTGCCTTAAAGAGGGAAATTTAAGATTTAGAGATGGTCTTCTAGAATTGATGATTTGTATAGTAATTATTCAAGAATAAAAGCATGTAGTCATGAATCGAATTAGAATAATTTATATATAATGGATCATGACTAGCAATGCTTGAGATTGAATCTTTATGATGAGATATGATTATAATTGCTTAAGAGTGAAGCTTGTGACTAGAATGTCTTGTGATCTAGATATGTATGATGATTGTAAGAAGTAAAGCTTTGAGAGTAAGGCTTGTAGTCATGAATGTTGATTACTAGGGCTTTGAGAGTAAAGCTAATATGATGAATTATGTATGTTAAGGCTTTGTGAGTGAAGTCTTTATGATAATGATAGACTACTAGGTAGAGTTGTTGTGGAAGGACTTTACCCACCTTACCTACCTCAAGAATGTTTGAATGCATAAAGTGATAGAATCACTTTAAACATAGATTGGTTGTCAAGTACATCCTCCATGAGTCATGAGTTAAGTAAGGCTTAATAACTAGTCTAAGGGGGGTGATTGTTTGGCCCCGAGTGGATATTAAAACTGAGATGGAGGCACAAACATAGTTAGGTCCGGCCATCCAAAGTAAATGAGGTTCACACCTAGTTGAGTCTGGGCTTCCAAAGTAAAGGGGGAAACTCTCACTTAGTAGAGTCAGGGTTTTTCCAAAGTAGGTCTCATGAGATGGAAGCCTTCACCTAGTGAAGTTTGGGATTCTAGTAGCAATCTCCATATCCATGGAACTAAGATATGTTTAAAGAAGTATCTCGAAGTGTTCAAGATGAACTAAGACATACTTAGAGAGACATATCGTAGTGTTCCAAGAGTTAAATGAGCTAAGACATACTTGAAAGGGTATCTCTAAGTGTTCAAAATCATTAATGAACTAAAACATGCTTGAATAAGTATCTCATTGAGTTCAAGATAATAATGAACTTAGACATGTTCAAGGGAGTATCTCATAGGGTTCAAATTAATGAGGAACTAAGATGCGCTTGAAAAAGTGTCTCATAGTGTTCAAAGGCTTAAAAAGAGGGACTAGTCTCCAACCAAGAAGTATGATTATGATGACCTAAAGGAGTACTTAGTATGGAGGAGATAATGGGGTCTTATCCATGCATTGCACAAGTATGACTTAAGGTTACCTAAGAAGTGTTTCTCTTATATGATGTATGCTAGTATGGATTGTTGCTATAGTTTCCTTCCTTGATATATTTGACTAAATGTGAGTGATTCCCTTGTCTATGAGAACTAAGCTAAGCATGAGATCAAAAGATGATAAAGAGGTATGATGGCCTAAAAGTGGTACTTAGCATGGGTGGGATTATGAGGTCTCATCTATGCATTGTACAAGTATGACTTGAAGGTTACTTATGATGTTTCTCTTATGTTATGAGGATTTAAGTATGGACTATGCTTATGAATATGTGGTATCTCCTATGCTTATGGATTATGCCTTATGTTTACTTATGTTCATATTATATCTATGTTGGAGATTATGCCTATGTCCATGTTGTTGTCTCTTTTACTTAAGCTTATGTCTTATGTTGACTAACACTTATGTTATGCTCTTATGGTGTTATGCTAGCTATCATATTTAGTATATTTTGTACTAACGCATACTCTTGCCTATATTCTTATCAAATGTAGGGTCCGGCAACATTGAGTTCCATTCTCGTGGCTAGGTTTCTAGTAGAGCAAGGAGTTAAAGACTTGGTGAGTTCTCATAGCATTGAGGATGTGATCACCTTTCCTTTATGTCTTTCTTTTATGTTTTAGACTATTGTATGGGCTGCATCCCAAAGATTTATTCAAGTTGTTTTAGATGGTTTGAGACAAAGTGTTATAGACTTCTATTTGCTTTTATAAAGACTTCGATTGTATGGAAAAAAAATTAAAATTTCTGTATCATTTCTATTTAGTTTATGTTATGATATGCTAAGTGGCTTGTGCTAGGCCTTTCGGGGTCTAGTACATCATGTTACATCTAGGGTATGCCCGTGGGTCGTGACAAACTTTGTAAATAGAGCATAAGGTTTAGAATGATTTTAGGATGTCTCAAAATCACGTCTAGTAGAGTCTTGTTCATAAGTGTGAAGCGCGCCACATCTATGAATAGGAAGCTATTAGATGACTAGGAAATCTCACTTCTTCATTCTCTAAGTTGTGCCATAGAGTTTAACTCTAGTAGGTCTTTCTCCTAATCCGTTCCCTATGGTTTTCAAGATATGACGACCCCAAGGGTTAATGCTAGGAGGAATAAGGAAGACAATATGGATCAAGAGGTTCCTCCCTAAGCCCCTCCTCAAGCCTCGATTAACCCTATGGAGGAGAATGTTACAAATGTGGAGTTTAGGTCGGCAATCCAAATGTTGGCCCAAGCCATGACGACACAAGTGAATAGGAAGGTGGTAGCTCTGTTGAATCTAATAGTGGGCATGGCTTCTTCAAGAGTGGGGGATTTTATGAGGATGAACCCTCAGGATTTTTATGGCTCCAAAGTGGAAGAGGATCCTAGGGGGTTTATAGATGAGGTTTATAAGGTACTTGGTTTTATGGGGGTGACTTCGGTAGAAAAAGTGGAGCTAGCCGCTTACCAATTGAAAGATGTTTCTCAAGTGTGGTATGAACAATGGAAAGATTGGAGGCCGGTAGGAGCGGGTCCAATAGAGTGGGAAGTGTTCAAACTAGCATTTCTTGATACGTTCTTTCCCCGAGAGTTGACGGAAGCTAAGGTGGAAGAGTTCATTAACCTTAAGCAAGGTAGCATGAGTGTTAAGGAGTATGCCTTGAAATTTATCCAACTATCCAAGTATGCTCCATCTATGGTGGTGAATTTGAGGGATATGATGAGTAGGTTCTTGATGGGCGTGTCCGACATGGTAGAAAAAGAATGCCATACGGCAATGCTCCTTCAGGATATGGATATCTCACGTCTTATGGTGTATGCCCAACAAATGGAGGAAGAGAAACTCAAGGAAAAGAATAGAGAGCCAAAAAGAGTAAGGACCGGTGATGGGAACTTTTCTAATGTAAAGTCCGAGGGACAAGGTCGACCTAGGGTCAAACAAAGATATTCCGGTCAAGATTCTCTCTATACCCCTAGGTTTAACCAAGATAAAGGTAGTGTGTCTCCATTAGCTAAGCCTACTTGCACCAAGTGTGGAAGGAATCACCATGGTAGGTGCCTAGGTGGCATGGATGGTTGTTATGGTTGTGGAAAAAGTGGGCACAAAATGAGGGATTGCCCGGTGCTAAAGGCTAAGGGAAGAGAGGATAAGCAAGTTGCTTCTAGTGGTTCGGATGGGAATGCCCAAAAGAAGAATAGGTTTTATGCACTTCAAGCTAGAGATGAAGAAGAGTGTGCTCCAAATGTGGATTCTGGTATGTTAGTAGCTTCTTAATTGATTGGTTATGCTTTGTTAAAATTTAGATGTCATTTTTGTTATGTTTTGTTTGCATTATCCCCCTAGTTAAAGTGAGGGAGAAAAGTGTAAGTGTTGACCAACTTCAAAGAGGTAGTTATCTTTTTAAGATTGATCTTAAGTATGGATCCGACTTTAGTAGAATTAAAAGAGATGGTGCTATAAAAATCCGTTGAGGCTTTCTCCCAAGGGGGAGATGGTGTGCCTTGATGGTAAGGTCATCGTGTGTTTATATATTATCATGATTTCTTTATATGCATGTTCATGAAAAAGCTTAAATCTTGATAGAGATGCTTTATGTGCATTGTTTTTCTCATGTTGTAGTGCATTGAGTATAAGTTGCCTATAGACTTCATGAGGTAAGTTGATGAGCATGCCTTAGTTCGGAGTTGAGAGATTCCTCCTTAAATGAATACTTTTTTAGAGTAAATTGCATATGAGCTCCATGAGTGTATGTTGAGCATGTTATAGCTAGGAGATGGTAGTTCCTCCTTGAACATGACTAGTTATGAGAATCTCTTGCATTATGGATTGAGGTAGTTCCTACTTCCTTGTGATTAAGTATGTTTAGCTTGGAGATGAAGTTCCTCCTTTGTTTATGAGCATTTAGATGAGTTGCAAGCATGATGGGTTGCTAGTCTAGAGTCATGACCTTAAGAAGTGCCTAGAATCATCATTCGAGGAAGAATATTCCCAAGGGGGAGATATTGCAACACCTCGTAGTTTAGTAGGCCAACTAGGGCTAATCATGAGGGTGACAAGCCAAGGGAAAAACGGGCAAGAGCCAAGGCAAAGGGGCAAGGGCCAAGGCTGCCCCAAATTTCCAACACACTGCCCCACTTCACGACCACCACCATGGCTCGTGGTGTGGTTCGTGGAGGCCAAGGCAGTAGCTCCCAAGAAGCTACCTCAAAGTGGCTCCCCTTCACGAGCCACTTCATAGCCAGTGGTGAAGACCACGGCTCGTGGGAAGGCTCGTGAAGGTGCCTTCAATTTGTGGAGGCCAATACCTCAAGGCATAGCCACTGGTCCATAACCACGATGAGGACCACGGCTCGTGGTCCCTCTCGTGAGGCCTGCGAGTGGGCTGCCAAGTGAGGGTCAATTTAGGAAATTCCTATTTAGGTTTTTTTTAGGTGAGGTCAATTTTCCTAGACTTTATACACCTATATAAGCTATTTTAACCCTTTAACCACCCCAAATAAGTCATTATTTCCCAAAACCCAAATCCAATCGAAATGCTCTCCTCTCAAATATTTCTCTCTCTAGAACTAGAAGAAGAAGAAGAAGAAGAAGAAGAAGAAGAAGAAAAAGAAGAAAAAGAAGAAGAAGAAGAAGAAGAAGAAGAAGAAGAAGAATAGGCGGTGTCTCAATACTAGAGTCGTTAACTTGGACTAAGTGATAGACGCACCCGTTAGAAACTAACTTTCTGGCCTTAAGGTATGAAATGAAACGACCCTTAGGCACTGTTGAATACTCCTCCAGTCTAAAACTGGCTCATTAGGAAACTGACACTTGACTACTCGAGTTCTAAAATCAACTTAGGCATAACATGCATGAAGTCTATCCATACCTAGAATGACATCAAAGTCCACCATGTCTAGCTCAACTAAGTCAGCCATGGTGTCTTCATGATAGACAGAGATGGTACAATCACGATAGACATTTTCTGCTAGAATAAACTCACCAACATGTGTGGAAACACTGAAGGGTTCAAGAAGTTGTTCGGGGTAAATGTCGAACCTCATGGCTACATGAGGAGTCACAAAATACAAACTCACACTTTGATCAAGTAAGGAATATACATCAACAAAAAATACTTTAAGCATACTTGTGACAACATTTGGCGAGCTCTACTGATCCTGGTGACTAGCCATAGCTTTCAGACGGCTTGCTCCATCGCTTGTGTATGAAGTAGCTCCTCTTGACGCATCTTTATATGTTGGAGCCACTCAAGAAGATTGGGCTCTATTGCCGCCATTACCCTTTCTGTTTTTAGGGCACTCTCTCATAAAATGACCCACCCAACCACACTTGAAGCAACCATTGGATCCATCATGACACGCTCATTGGTGGTTCCTACCATACTTAGCACATGTCGGGGTCCAAGTAGCCCCTTGTGCCATACTACCCTGAGACTGAGTACGTTGAGCTTTAAAATTCTGATTTTGGTGGTCATTATTGTTCCTTTGTATAGGTGCACTAGCTGATGATGGAGCAGGTCCAGATGATCTCTACTGAAGTGATGACCCATTCCCATTTCTGGTCTTCTACTGGCAAGTTTCATGACTTTCTGTCTTGGACCTCTAGTTGCGAAACTCTTCTCTATCCTTTAACTTATCTTCTTCTACCTTCTATACATGAATCATGAGCCTGGCTATGTCCATGTCCCCTATAAACATAGTCGCCTTACATTCCTTAATCTATAAGTAGGATAGCCCGGACATGAACAAACTCATCCTGCTCCTCATATCCACCACCATCTTGGAAGCTTAGCGGGATAGCTGAGTGAACTTGATGTTGTACTTCTGCACAGTCATAGCTTCATGTTTTACATTAAACAACTCTCACACCTTAGCTTCCCTTAGCTCTCAGGGAAAGAAACACCCTAAGAAAGCATGCTCAAACATAACCCAGCTTAAAAGTGGTGCCCCTTCAACCCTGTTCTTCTTCCATTGATCATACCATATCCTAGAAACACCTTTGAGCTTAAAAGAAGCAAACTCCACATGCTCTGCATCAGAAACACGCATGACCTCAAACATTTTCTGATGCTCTTCCACAATGTTCTTTGGATCCTAAGTGACCTTTCACCTTGTGAACTCTGAAGGATTCATCCTCAAAAGCTCACGAATTCTAGATGTATCAGCCACATACTGGTGACCTACTCCATGTGTGCAAGCCTGATTTGCCAAAACCTGAGTTAACATCTTAATAGCATTCCTGAACTCAGCATTGCTGACATCTCCTTGAGGGGGTGGCACTTCTAGTGCATTGTGAGATTGTTGACCTTGATAATTAGCATTCATCCTAGAAAGACGTCGAATGGATCGTCGTGGAGGCATGACCTGAAAAGACACATGTAAGCATGAGTTAGAAGAAAGTCTTATAGAGATTAACTCTATCGCACGAAGATGAATTAGAAGGAAGCGAAAGTTCCTAAATGTCGTAGCTTCCTCATTATAGAGGTGGCGCGATTCACACTGATAAGAAGGACTCTACTAGACACGGCATCATAGTCACCCAAGGACTCTTGAACTCTGTGCTCTAATACAAAGTTTACCACGCCCCAAGACTATACCCTGGACATGGCCGGCACTCGAGAACCTTGTTTTTCCACAAGCGAACCCTTGGCTTTGATGACTTCTTAGCGGAAGACTGACTCAAGTATTTAAAGGCTTAAATAGAAGTACATCATTAAAATTATAAAATGCTCAACACATACTGTCTGAAAACATACTTAATGCAATAGTAATAATTTGCAAAACATCTCAAAAGAAAAAGAAAGTACTGAGAGACTCCTCAATTCTATCTCTCTACAAAGCCTCTATAATTCAACATGGATGTCAGGACAAGACCCACGACACCCTAAACTGACTAAAGTGAAAGGAAAGGGGGAGTCCTACGAGATGCTGAGAGGCTCACCAAAAGCTAACTGGAGTGCCAAATGATCTCAATAAAATGCCTGTTAATGATCCTGACCAATTGTATCTACATCATAGAAAGATGAAGGTCGAATGACTTCTGTACATTGAATGTACGAGTATGTAATAAACCTAAATGAATAAATAACTGAACTAATAAGGCTGGAAGAATACTCATGTCAACTCAACTCAATACAAAACAATAATAATTGATGAAATATTTAAAGCTTCATAAATAAAAGATGATAACTCAAGGATTATGTAAAAATGCAATAAATCACTCTTAACTCTTATTTGGGAGATTCTTGAACCAACAACCATCACAATGAGCTATGTGATGATACAACGTCTCGCCCATACTACTAGAACTGTTAAATACCTTGTCGAGGTATAGAACACCTCAACAAAGTAAATCCACTAAAGCTATGCTTGAAAGCAATAAGGAGTCGTCTAAAAAGTACGATCCTTTACCCATATTGGCTACATGGTTTATGAGGAATGTGAGTTTTCTGAACTCATCCACATATCGGTGTTCAATACTCCTCCCAATAAATATATATACTCATTCTCAAGTAGAAATACTCTTTCTCAGTTTTAAGGTAATTACTCAGAAGATACTCTTTAAAAGGCAATGTCTCAATTATCTCTCGAAACAGTTTTAACTCTTTATGAAAATCAAAATTCTCTTTCTCACTGTAAAAATGATAAATTTGGAAATCAATATTTCCCTTAAACTTTACTCAAAATGCCTCTTTAAACTTTCCTCAAAACTCCTCTTTACTTTCTCAGAATATCAATTTAAGATAATTGTTCGGTTAAAAATATTCTCAATAATAACTTAATGAATACACGAATAACTGGGTTCATGTTGAAAAATGAACAATCAACTCGAAAATACAAATGCATAATGTGTAGCAACTCAAAAATTAGGAATACCAACTCAAAATTCAACAACCAAACTCATGTAAAGATTATCAAAACTAAGAATGTAACCGTAGATTATTCTCTACTGATCGAAACTAGATGTATGGCGTAAAGATGAAATTAGTCTATCACTATGATAGCCTTACATACCTAGGAAGAACAAAGTTCTTGGCGAAATCGATGAAATTCAAAGAACGTTAGAAAACCCTATATTTTCTCCACTTGAATCCTTGCTCTAAGTCGTGGAAGCATTACTTAAAGTAAGAGGGTCGATTTATAATGTAAGAACCTTAGTTAGATGTAAAAAAATTGTGGGTTAGGTTTAGAAGGGGTGGAAAAAGACAAAACTACACCTCTTTAAAAGATGACAAAAACTTTCCACAGGACCATCTACGGTTTGTGGTTTGATCTACGGACCGTAGATCCCCTATGTCAAATTTATATTAAATTTTTAAGGATCAAAAGTTTATTTACATGTCCAAACGACGACCCTTAGTATTTCTTACAACCCGTAGAATGGATCCGTAGGAATTGGGTCCCAAAATTTGAATCCTAGTACTATACCAACGACTTGACAGGACGGTTCTATACCACCTTGGAATCCAGTAGTCTAAGCAAGGGACCAAGTTAGAGGTCACAAGCTAAAGAATTGAGCTTGGGCAACCTTCACGTGGACCCATACGGGCCGTGAAAGGCACCACAAGGCGTGGTGCTACCCGTGGTGGCTCACAGTAGCTATCCAAATGATGTTAACCTCCCACGACCACCAAGACAGCTCGTAGTGGGGACCACGGGGCGTGGTGATGGATGTGAAGGGCTAGGCAGAGTTATTCAAGATTGTCTTCTCCCACGAGCCACTTGACGGCTCGTGAAGGCCTTGACAGCTTGTGGAGGTGGGCGTGTGGGAAGAGGAGTTTAAGGGGTGGCAAGCCAAGCCACTGGTCAAGGAACTCGGCTGCCACTACGGGCCATGCCGTCCTTGACGGGTTGTGGTGCCCGTCGTGAAGTATTTTAGACAACTATAAGTTTAGAGGCTTTTGGGTCTTTTTTCAGTTTTAATTAAATCAAAGCTATGTCGTTTTAACCAAACCTATGACCCCTATATAAGTTATTTTAACCCCAAAACTCACCGATTCAAGTCACTCTCTCAAATTCACCAAAAGAAATTGGGTTCTTCCTCTCCAGAATATTTCTCTCTCTAGAACTTAAAGAAGAAGATTCAAGCTAAGGATCAAGGTCAACCTCCATTCTCTAATTGCTTGTGGGCTTTGATAGTAAGGTATGATGGCTTTTTATCCATGGAATCCTTGCATCCATGGAGCCACTAAGATTCCCCAGTTGAAACGTAGAAAATCCCCAATTTGAGTTAGGGTTTTCTTCTAAGTTGTGGTCTTTATGAATGTTGATCCAATATTGGGTTATGATTGTTTATGCATGAATTGAGAGGATTACATGTTTTTAGGATGAATTTACATGTACCCATGCTTAACCCATTTTTTTAGGATGAATTTACATGTACCCATGCTTAACCCATGTTTCTAAGTTGAAATTGATGTAATGGGTCTTCATCTATGAAAGGAGAATTTATGGATTTAGGTGTATTCTTATAGAATAAATAAGGTACATTATGAATTGATTTGAGATTGAAGCATATATGATGATTGTGATATATATTGCTTTGAGAGTGAAGCATATGTATGAATTGTTGATTATTGATGTGATTGTGGTTGAAGGGATTTACCCACATGATTGCTTATGTATGGATGTGAAAGGCTTTCTTACATTGAGTAATTCTAGGTTGAAAGGATTGCTCACCTAAAATGAATCTAAGCTAAAAGACTAAGAAATTGATGAGGCTAGAGGCGATTACCTATGACCTCTAAATGAGAAGGATATGAGGCGATTACCCATATTTCTTAGAATAGAATAAGAGGCGATTACCCTTATTCCTTGAAGTTGAACAAGAGGTGACTCCCCACATTCCTATGATGATGTTGGACATGGAGGCGAGTACCAATGATCCTTATAGAAAGACATGGAGGCGAGTACCCGTGTCACATGATGTTTGACATGGAGGCGAGTACCCATGATCCTAAGTAAAGGAACTATAGGCGATTACCCATGATCCCCTAGTAAGTTGGACAAGAGGCGACTACCCATGATCCTTTATGTAAGGCAAGAGACGAATACCCATGAGCCTTTATAGGAAGGCAAGAGGCGATTCCCCATGTCTATAAAAGAAAAGCTAGACTATGTTATGCTAGGTGATGAGTTTGGATTGTTGCTTGAGTTGTCTTTCCATGATGAGTAAGGATGAATTGAGGTTACTTCAAGAAGTACTCCTTATATGTGAAATGATATATTATGTGCATTGATTATGCCTTATGAATTATGTTGTCTAACTCTTATGTTTATGTTGATGTTTATGCAAGCTATCATATTTAGTAAATTCTTGTAATAACATATACTCTTTCCTACATTTCTTATCCAAATGTAGGGTCCAACGTTCCCGACTCTCATCCCTGTGGCTAGGATCTATAGTAGAGGCAAGGTTGAAGATTGGTGAGTCCTCATAGCATTCGAAGATTTGGCCACCATTTCTCTTATGTGCTTTTCATTTTTAGTTTTGAACATTGTTGTATTGGTTGTGTCCCAAAGATTCTATTGTATTAGATGGTTTTTGAGACAAGTGTATTAGACTTCCGCTTCATTTTATAAAACTCTGATATTGTTGAAATGTTTTCAATCTTGTCGATTTTATATTATCTTGACTATGAAAGCTAAGTGGCTTATATGAGGCCTCTCGGGGTCTTGTATGCCATGTTACATCTAGGGTGTACCCCTGGGTCGTGACAACTTGGTATCTGAGTACAAGATTTAGAAAGGTTCTAGGATGTCTCAAAACCACATCAAGGAGAGTCTTGTTCGTAAGTGTGAAGCGCGCCACATTTATGAATGAGAGGCTAGAAGATGTTTAGGAAAATTCACTTCTTCAATACTCTACGCCGTGTGATAGAGTTTAAATCTATAAGGTCTCTCTTATAATCCTTACCCAATGGTCTACAGGATATGACTACTCGAAGAGCTTTTGCTAGAAGGGTCGAGGGAGAAAATGTTGGTCAATGAGCTCCTCCTCAAGCTCTGGTTGACCCTTTGTCCGAGCAACTGACTAATGCGGAGTTTAGGACTACGTTTCAAGTGTTGGCTAAAGCCGTGATGGCCCAAGCAAATAGGGAGGTTATGGTTCCCGTGAACCCAAATGTGGGTTGATAAACGCTCAAACTACACCTCATCCAATACTAGGTGTAAGCGATCGTTATCTAGTATAAAACCCAACAAAGAGTTGGGGTCGAACCCACAGGGAGTGATACAGTACAAAATTCAATTAAGAAGTGAAAGTTGTGATTCTAATCAGCTATAGAAGTAGACATTATCAAAATCAAACCAAGTAAGTTAAAGGTTTGACAACGAATTTCAGATGAGGGGATTTGATTTGTCAATTAACAACTACGATAATCATGAAAACATGGGAGTATACAAGTAGAGGGAGAATTCTCGGGGATTTAATCGATTATAGGCTAATTTCGCTATATGGGTAAGTGAAGTTTATTAATAAATTGCTGAATCTCAGTGGGTAGGCTACACTATAGCTGCAATAGTTTTCTCCCAAACAATTATTACGATTCAACCGAGTTCTCTCGAACCTTGACAAGCTTAACACTATAAACAACCAAAAACCTTAATTTATCTACTCTCTCGAACTAGATAGGTAGGAATGAGTTAGGATTCACTCTCTCGAGTTGAACTAACAACAACCCAAACACTACAATCATTAATCGATAACCTTGGTTTTAGAACCTCTCTCTCGAGCAAGCTCAAAACACTAAGCGAAAATTGCATTTGCAACTACAATTCATGAGTTAATACACAATTATCAAATAAACCCACTTTAAAACAACATTTAAATCATTTAACAATAATACCCATAAACTAATTAGACAAATAATCACATGATCACACCTCAAGAACTGGGGTTTTAGCCACACATCATAAAAAGAAAGAAATCAATACCAATTACGTTCTCCATAATCTGGGTATTGCAATCCATGGCTTTATAATGATCCAAAATGCTCAAAATCAAAAATCCACTTCAAATCTAGTTGCAAAACTCCTTCAACAAGGTTCTACAATGAAGAAAATACTCGGAGAACCACTAGACTCACAAGAAAATTAGAACTGGATTCCTAAAAGATTTAATTAAAAGATTGATGCCTTTTCTTCTTTTCAAATTTCAATTTATAGTTTCCCAAATTTTGGCTTTCAGGAAAGTTAGGCAAAGTTAGTCGAGCGTCGCCGACTTGGTCGGCGACGCGCCCTTTGCTCTATTCCATCGCTGATTTGCCTTGGCTCTTTATCCTCAGGGTTCTTTGACCTTAGGCGGTCAGGATCAAGGCCGCCGATCCGTTCGGTGGTCCACCGACTGTCCATTTCCATCTCCAAGTAGGTTATTCCCCAGGGCTGGCATACTGAAACTTTAGGCGAGCTAAAGAGCCACTCGGCGGCTCGCTGAGTGGTCTTTGTGATCACCAGGATTGCCTCTCTTCAACTTCTTCAGCTTTTTCGCTCCTTTTTGCCTGGTAATTTCCTTGCCTTGCTCCTTATCCTTTATTGCTGCAAATCAACACTTCATCATCAGTTTAGAGCATAAATTAGGCATTTGAGGACATTAAAACTATGAAAACAAGCCCTAAATGAGTCAAAATCTAAGACTCATCAACACCCCCAACTTAAACTCTTGTTTGTCCTCAAGTAAAACTCAAAATCAATCAGTTCAACAAGGATGTCTACAGATAGTGCTACTCAAGACTCAACATACATGTACACAAGAGGTTCAAACTACACATGTAATGTTCAATTGTGCACTCTAAGTTTCAAATTGTGACTAACCATCATCCAATAGAATCAAGCTCACAATGCTTGTTTCCAATGCAAGCTCAAGCTCAACAGAAGCATTCTAATGCCCTCACAAAAAAATGATTCCATGCTCACACAAAGCTCATCAACTTAAAAAATTTGGAATCAGAAACAACTCTCACCCTCTCAAAAACAAACACATGCATGATCTTACCCCATAGGCTTGCCCATATTTTCCAATCAACATGATAATAAAATCATTCAAGATCTCAAAGGTCTTTCAAAGATTGTAACGGGGCTAAGGGTAAAGGTATGATCATTTAGGCTTAGTGACTTCTACCTTCATGAATCTTGGCCTGCATTTCATTTTTTTCAGCTTCTCTACAACACTTTCCGATTCTTAAAATCCGCACCCTATTCTTTTAAGCACAACTTATTAGATACCCCATTTCTTTTGCTCATTTCACACACTTTATTTCAACAATATTTCTCTTTTTTAATTTTTTTCATTTCTCTTTCTTCTTCTCTTCTTTTCTTTATATGGAGGGGTTCCATCTTTTTCAACAAGATCTTTCAAAAAAGGGAGAATTTCTCCAAACTTCTTGATTTACCACCTTTTTCACCACACCCCCAACTTAGGCTTTTGGCCTAAGTTGTCTGTTTATAACAACCAATGCCTCATGAAGATTATAGGTGGGAAAGACAAGGGGTCATTTGTGTTCAAGGTTCTTCCAAAGAAAAGGATAGGCTCAAGTGGTGCCAAGCTAGGCTCACACTCTGACAAGGTGGTCACAAAGAGGTATAATTACAAAATTAGCTCACTCTTCACAAATTGCCTAAGATCATCTCTATCATTCACTCACATTAGCAAATTGGACCAACGGGGCAAGTTCTAGGTATAACCAAGCATGCATTTCAAGTTAACCTCACCACAAACGACATTCAACACAATCATCAAACAAGACTTAACCATTTTCACAAGCATGCAACGATCATCACAAGAGTCCCACTCAAAAAATCACATAGTCACAATGAGATGCTATGAGTTCACAAATGACTTATGAAACTCAATTAGCCTCATCGGGTTTGCACATACATGTCGGTCACATAAGAGCACTATTCAAGTCATCGGTATTGACCAAAACCGACACTCGAAATTGCAAAAGAACAGCCACTTTCACACACATCAAGAGGTGGCACTTTTTAAAATAGGGTTCGAAACCATTTGCACATTAAAAACTGTAACTCCCTGACTTTTTGAAACATCTAAATTAACTCGTACCTTTGTAGTAAGGCAAAGAGGGTGAGTAATAAATTAAGAATGATGTTTTATGTCATATTTTAAGTGTTCAAGGGTTGTATCTCAAGTTTGGAAGTTAGGTAGGTGGCAAAATAAAAGTTGGCGAAAATTATCGTAAGTTTCTTTTTAAAGATTTCTCTGAAATTTAGATCAAATGACTCAGAAGTTTTCTCCCAATATATAATAAGTTATGGGGACCCCAAACTATTAAATCGTAGGTCTACGAGTCTAGTTTCCAACACATTAAACCATTCGTTCATACGACTTCAGAATAGAGAGATACTCACATTTTCAAGAGACTACGCAAGAAGGCACGTGAGGTGGGGCCTTAGTTCGGTGGAACTTTATATATATCTTCTTCTTCGACTTTTTCTTCATTTTTTGAGTTAAGAACCAGAAAATTAGGAAACCCATTTCTAGGATCAACCAAATTATAGATTATCTTGACTTAAGTCCTTGACGAAAGTTGTTCTACGCGTTGAGCTCATCATCATGGTATAATTTATTTTATATATTTCGTAGCATACCATACTTTGGTGTTGGGACAGTAAGGGTTTGGACATATTTTAAGGTTTTGAAGTGTATTACGAACTTAAGATCAAGGTAAGACCATTCTTTCATCGACTCTAAGTTTGATAAGCTGCAAATAGCAATTTGCACCGGAAATACATATCTTTTATTGGATTATCGTGGTATCTTCTATTCTTGTGTGTTGATTATGGTCCTGCCTTGTTGTAGTAGCGAGGGAGGGCTGTGAGTAAAAGTCGTTAGGCCACGTGAATTCAGTGAAAAAGGTATGTTAAGGCTATTCCCTTATTACGGCATGTTTCCTTAAAGCTTAGGAACAATGTAATTGGGTTGTTATCGTTGTTATACATGTAGCCATTATTGTTGATTGTTGGGCGCTCGAGTGGATATAATCCTCCCTTGGCGGGATTCTTATTCAGTTAGTAGCATCCCTATGTTGGACACGACTTAGAGTTTATTTGTATAGGTTTCTTATAAATAAATTGCTCGCTTTTAGCTATTGGATTGTTATTGTTGTCCTTGGGGCTATTGTGGTTAGCTGCAGGAATGTGATCTATGCCTAGAAGGGCTATGTTCTGCCTATGGGGCTATATTGATGCCTAGAAGGGCTATGAGTTGCTTACGGGTCTATATTGACGCCTAGAAGGGCTAAGAGGTGCCCACGGGGCTATATTGACGCCTAAGAAGACTATGTGTTGCCTACAGGGCATGTTATTGCCTAAGAGGGCTATGAGTTGGCTATACGCTATATTGATGCCTAAGAGAGCTATGTGTTGCCTACGGGGCTAAAATATTTCCTAAGAGGGCTATGTGACTGCCTACGGGGCTAGGGGACTACTGATAGGGGTATATAGACTAATTGGCACCTTCTAGGCTTACGGGGGCCTGGATAGGTGGTCTTGTGTGCTGTTTGTACCTGCCGAGCTTATGGGGGCTTGGTTAGGTTGTTGTTTTATTATCTTTGATATGTTTAGATTTAGGAGCAGGTCAGTACACTTATCTTATCCTTGATTTATTTATCGGAATGCTCCCAGTATATTAGGATACCTGCTCATAGTCTATTGCCTTTCATACTCGGTACATTATTTTGTACTGATTCCCCATTGCCTGGGGGTACTGCATTCATGCCTGCAGGTCCCGACAGACCACCCAGTAGACCTCCTCAGTAGCAGGATTGACTTATATCCGGTTGGCTAGCCCCTTTCCTCCAGAGCTGCCATAGTTGGGAGGTTTGTTAGCTTTTGTTGTATATATTTTTATGGGTAGGCTGGGACCCTATCCCGCCAATCTTTACTACTCTTAGAGGCTTGCAGACTAGTGTGTTGGGTGTACAGCTACGTTATGGCCATGCTGGCCTAGTTTGTTAGTTTCTGAAGCTTGTTAGTTGTTTGATGTATTGTCTTGATATATACCTGCTTTCAGTTTTGGTGTAGAGATCATGGTGGCCTCGATGGCCCAATCAAGACTTCTCTGCTAGTTGGCTATTTTTTTATATGAACTCTTCGGAGTAGCTGTTTCTTTTATAGATCTGTTTACAGGGGCCTTGCCGGCCGATGGCTTAATTTTAAGCTGAGATATACTTGTTTGTTTTCTTGATTGCGTGTGGCTGCCATGCGCTAGTAGCAAATGGTTCAGCATGGTCGGCTCGGGCCTGAGTTTTGGCATTAAGAGCCAGTTGTGCCCCTGTAGTTTGGGGATTGACAGAAACAATGGACCAATGTGGATAAAAAATAAGATATATATATATGAACATAAAATCAGATCCAACATTCACAAAACAAAAAACAACAATATTCAGAGAAACATTATTCACAAAAATAGCCCAATAGCGGTAGGTCTTGAAATACCTCACCCCGCCAACAAATATAGCAGTTGTCCCTAAATGCAATAAAATAATAAAAATAGTCTAAACAATAACAGAAATGGAGTAAAGAGAATCATCCTGCCAGGCTAGGCCTGTGGTGAAGTCTGCATCCTTGGCTCTAGTGGAGCAAACCATAGACGTATCTTTGAGAGATGCCTGCATAGCCGTCTCCACCATGGCTCCCTCAAGATTTTCCAAATCATCATATACAACCTCATCTCTAACACCCAGCTGCTCCTCATCTGTCTCTGCCTCGGACTCAGCCTCAACCTTAGCCTCTACCTCATCAGCCCTAGCAACATCTCCGATCGTAGTAGCGGGAGGAACCTCAGAACTGGCTGGAATATCAGTCCTCGACATCTCGGGAATCTCCACCGTCCCTAACAGCATCGAAAAATCCGTAGACTTCTGCTGGTCCACATCTTTCCTCAGCCCAATAACATTAGCCTCCAAGGCCGTAACAGCATCTGTAGCACCCTGGCTCTATTCACAAGCCTCAATCCTAACCGTAAGGGCATCCAATGCCAACTTGTGGCCCTAAATCAACACTCTATGCTCCCTCATCTCAGCCCTAATCGGGGCCAAGGAAGCAGCGATCACCCACTCTATTAGCCCAGGCACAGCAGCCTCAACCCAGGAGGCACGCACATCGGCAGAATGAGCGAGATGGCCCATTTTATATAGCATGGCCTGGGTGATAGGGGGTTGGGAGGCAGCAGCAGCAACAGAAGTAGTGGGAGCGGGTGTAGCAGAAGAACTGGGAATATCAAAAGCAGAAGGACAAGAGGTACCTGTAGGCTCACTAGCCTGAGGGGGCATAATTGCCTCAGTCGGAAACATATCAACATCAATAACCGGGGACGTATCCGCCGGTGCAGCCCTCCTCCTGTCGGCCTCATCCCACATGTAATCAACCTTAATACGTCAGATATCAGTAGAAGAGGTGGGGTTCACCTCTACATCCATCTTCTCAACCATGGGAATACGGGCTCACCGACACAACTTGGTAATCAGCATGGGGAAAGGAAGCAAGGTTTGGCTCTGCTTTGCCCTCATAGCCATCGCTTGCTCAATCAACATCCCCAAGTTCAACCTCTGGCGATCAATACTCGACCCTAGACAGGCATCTTTCGGATGGCGGAGGATGGACTCATTCTGTGAAGGCATGATGGTGCTGCTAATGAACCTTAACCAGTATCTGGCAGCCCCGTTCAAGTCCTTCTTTTCAATCAGTGCACCTGCCTCTATCCACCTCTGAGTAATATCATAAAGGAGGGGTGCCAATCAACCCTTTAGATCCTCCAGGGTCTTCTTCTTGATCAAGTTGGGATAGTCATGCATGAAATCCCGTGAACATCTAAGTACCACATTTATATCCGAGTTGCCACAATTCACCTTTCGGCCTTGAACCATCACCTCATCCAACGGCTTGAACATGCTAGCCTTCTTCTTCCCTTAAGGGACAAGCTCTCTATATGCCGCATAATACTCCCAGACCCAAGTAGGAATATATGGGCCTCGGTGTTTAGTAAATAATTCAAATCTGTGGAACCTCATGGTGTTCCACACCATATGATACCTATCTACCAGACCATCGGTAGACAACCATTTTTCTTCCCAAATAATCCTCAAACCCTCGGCCTATATTCTATTGAATGAACGGGGAGGAGGACCCTGAACTGGTGGAGCCTGTACCACTGTCCGAGCTGGAATAAGAGGAGGAGCCGTAGGAGGCACTGGGATCCTAGACAGATAATTCATCGACTTAGAGCGTAGCTCCGCTCTCCTCGCCTGCCGGAGCTGGTCATCTTCCGGCTCAAAGGTAGAAGCCGAAGAGCTGTCATCAGACTGACCTTCACTGCCAGAGGTAGTGAGGTGTGTGACATAGATCCCCTCACTATCGGAGCTTGCCTCCTCAGGTGTCAACTCAACGGGCGCCTTGCCATTGCCTTTTCCTCTTTTTGGAGGGAGTTTTGTAGCCGGGGCCCAGGAAGTAGCAACTTCCTTATTTATGATTATCCCCCGAGCCCTCTTCCAGGGAGGTTGATTTCTTCCTGCCACTTTGGGTCTAGCCATTTCTACAACATAAAACAACACACGTTAGATGCAATTCGGAAAATAATTTAACATTTGAAAACTGTACAGAAAGTTCTGCGAGTCACCGAACCACTTTGGCGAGCCAGGTCGGGCTTGCCGAAAGTTCCATAGTGAAATAACTCAAAAATAAAAGCAGGTCGGTGATGTACAGGGCCATTCAATAGATCGCCGACACCTTTCGGTGAACTAGAAGTAGCTCACCGAAAGTTACAGAACCATATAAGGAATTACGAGCGCAGAAAGGCGATCAGAAGGGACTTTTGGTTAGTCACCGAGTGAACTCGGCGAGCTCAGGAAAAGTTACACAACTTAAACCATTAAAAGAGAGAAATAAAAGGCGATCAAGGGGGACTTAGGCGAACCACCGAACCACTCAGCGAGCTCTACCCAACTCGTCGAATAATCCAACCTGCTAACTTTTCACCCCGACCTTCAAAATCTAACCCGCAGCCCATAAAATCAAAATTAAACTATTGTTCTATACAATTCAACTAAGACCCATAACACCGATGCCCTCGGGAAACTCAGACTTCCCTCGATTTGGCAAAAAATGGCCAATTGACGTATTTTGCCCATAAGAATGACGTCATCCGCTTTATCATTGGGCAAAATTCGACAATTAGTATAATTCGAGGTTACTCAGACTTCACCCCGCTTGACCCATAACATTTTCAATACAACCCAACAATTTTAACACTCATAGGCACGAGAATTCACTATGTAAGGCTAATTAATCACGATTTCAACTAAATACGGGAAAATAAACCACCACACGCTAAAAAAAGAACACAACACTAAGCACATATAATAACCACACAAAAATCATGCATTCGATTACAACCAATTTTTATAGTGAGGTTTGGAAAACCAACCTTAGATGCCGAAAATTTGTAAAGCTAGGCTAGCAATGAAATCCAAAAGTCCACCCCGAGCAAATGATCCAAAGTAGAAGTAAGAACAATAGTACAAGAACAAAAATATAAGCAGTTGCGAGAGTACGGGAGTTGAAAAGTATGAAAATAAAAAGATTTTGAATTTAAAAAGGGTTTGGCCTTTAAAAACAATTCAGTTCGCGCGCCAGTCGGTGACCAGGACTTACGTCACCGACCAAATCGATGATGCGCCGAGTCTCCCTTTAGCTCGCTGAGTTTTACAGAATCCCCAGCAAGCTGGATGTTTCGAACGACAGTCCAAGTCGGGCTCACCGACCTGTTTGGCGAGTCTCCGATTGGACCTTTGGCTCTCCTTGTTGCCACTTTCCAAAAATTTCAACTTTTCAACCTGAACATTAAACACTCGTTATTTAAAAGCAATATTAAAAGCATAAGAACTTGGGTTGCCTCCCAAAAAGTGTCTTATTTAACTTCATGGCACGACAGAGATACTAATTCAAAATTCATTCTTAGGATTGGCCATGGTATCACTCGGTAGTCCTTCCTTTGGCCTTGGATTTAAATGAGTCAAGATTTGACCCATTTGTGTCTCCAGCTGTTTAATGGACACCGAATGACAAGTGACAATCTGAATGAGAGTTGAGACGTCATCCTTTATTTCTTTCAACACTTTGTCCAACCCTTCCACTTTTTTGAGAATGCGTGAGAGCATATCTTCAGTGCGGAAATTCTCCGGGTCAACCTTTTTCTCTTTGGGCTTTTGACACTCATGGGGAGTTACGTATCTCTCCTTGTCCCCATCTCTGTCCTTCCAATTTGTACCACGATCACGCCATTCTCTTTCACGGTCTCTCCAACCGTCATCACACCCTCTATTCCAACCTTAATTCCCGCCCGGCCTAGGATAGTTTGGACGGAAACCATAACCTTGATTTGCAAGAAAGCTCACTTCCTCACTATATAGAGCCTCAAAATGTGCCTCATCGGGGTTCACCCCGCTAACATTAACAACTTTCACAACTCTAGTACCACTACCCTTACATTCTTTGACAAAAGATCTAATTTAGTCATCATTTTGGCCATATTTTGGTCCCGCTCTTGGTCTTTTTCAATTTGCTCCTTGGTCATCCTAAATGTCAAATGAGAGACTTGATCCCCTCTTGTATACAGAGCTCGATTGATTTTGGTCATGCCATCAAACAAAGTAGAAGCAATCTCAAATGGCTGCTGCATGATACCTCCTTGAACAAGTTGATCAGCCACCCCCTTCTCACCGAATCTAGACTCTGGTAGAAATACTATAGCAAGACGTTGTTTGGGATTCCATGAGTTAGACATTGAAGTAGCAATTTCTGAAACCGTAGCCAAGTCTCGTGGATTGGCTCACCATCCAAGCGTTTAGAACGATCGATATTATCTCTCAATGACATCATCCTCCAAGAAGGAAAGAACCTTGGGTAGAACACTTCGGTCAGTTCATCCCAAGTAGTAATGGAGTTCCTAGGTAAGTCAGCTAACCACTTGGTAGCCTCTCCCATCAACGAAAAGGGGAACAATCTGAGTCGAACTGACTCTTGGGATATGTTCTTGAACGAGAAGAGACCACAAACATCCACAAAATTTTGAATATGATCATGTGGATCCTCATGAGCCAAGCCTCCAAATAACCCTTTAATTTGCAAGAGTTGCAGCATCATGCTTTTCACGTAAAACACTGCATTTCCCTCAACCTGAGGCAACCAGATAGCACCTACACCACCCAAATGTACCACATTCACCGGTACTTCATTCACATCATTCTAGTTACAGATGTCTTCATTTTGGCCCAGCTAACTGGCATTGCTTCCATTGACACTCATTTCATCACCTGCTTAAAGGAAACAAACAACACACAAAAGGTAAATAGGTTCAACTACAACACAATCAAATCACAAACAAACTTCAAAAAGAGAATTCTATAACTACGATAATCAGGAAAGCAGGGGAGTATACAAGTAGAGGGAGAATTCTCGGGGATGTGATCGATTATAGGCTAGGTTTGCTATATGGGTAAGTGAAGTTTATTAATAAATTGTTGAATCTCAGTGGGTAGGCTAGACTATAGCTGCAATAGTTTTCTCTCGAACAACTATTACGATTCAAACGAGTTCTCTCGAACCTCGACAAGCTTAAAATTATAAACAGCCCAAAACCTTAATTAATCTACTCTCTCAAGCTAGATAGGTAGGAATGAGTTAGGTTCACTCTCTCGAGCTGAACCCACAACAACCAAAACACTACAATCATCAATCGATAACCTTGGTTTTAGAACCTCTCTCTCGAGCAAGCTCAAAACACTAAGCTAAAATTTCATTTACAACTACAATTTATGAGTTAATACACATCTATCAATTAAACCTACTTTAAAACAACATTTAAATCATTAAACAAGAATACATAAGCTAATTAGACAAATAATCACATGATCACACCCCAAGAACTTGGATTTTAGCCAAACATCATAAAAAGAAAGAAATCAATACCAATTACGTTCTCCATAATCTTGGTATTGCAATCCAAGTCTTTACAATGATCTAAAATGCTCAAAATCAATAACCCACTTCAAATCTACTTGCAAAACTCCTTCACCAAGGTTCTACAATGGAGAAAATACTCGGAGAACCACTTGACTCATAAGAAAATTAGAACTGGATTCCTAAATGATTTAATTAAAAGATTGATGCCTTTTCTCCTTTTCAAATTTCAATTTATAGTTTCCCAAATTTTGGCTTTCAGGAAAGTTAGGCGAAGATAGTCGAGCGTACTCGAACAAGTCGGCGACGCGCCCTTTGCTCCGTTCCATCGCTGGTTTGTCTTGGCTCTTTATTCTCAGGGTTCTGTAACTTAAGACGGTCAGGATCAAGGTCGCCAATCCATTTGGCGGTCCGCCGACTTTTCATTTCCATCACCAAATAGGTTCTTCCCAGGGCTGGCATGCTAGAATTTTAGGCAAGATAAAGAGCCACTCGGCGGCTCTCCGAGTGGTTTTGGCGATCACCAGGATTGCCTTTCTTCAACTTATTCAACTTTTTTTCTCCTTTTTGACCGGTAATGTCCTTGCCTTACTCCTTATCCTTTATTGCTGCAAATCCATACTTTAACATCAGTTTAGAGCATAAATTAGGTGTTTGAGGATATTAAAACTATGAAAACAAGCCCTAAATGAGTCAAAATCTAAGACTCATCATGGGTACGGTGGCATCTATAGTGAGGGACTTCACTAGATGAATCCTCTGGAATTCTATGGTTCTAAGGTTGAGGAAGATCCTCAAGAGTTCATCGATGAGGTTTATAAGGTGTTGACTATTATGGGAGTGACTCTGGTGGAAAAGGAAGAATTTGCCGCTTATCAACTTAAGGGCGTTGCTCAAATTTATATCAACCAATGGAAGGAATCAAGACTAGAGGATGCGGGTCCCCTAGAGAGGGAAAGGTTTAATTCTGCTTTTCTTGTACATTATTTCCTCTAGAGAAGAGGGAGGCAAAAGTGCTTGATTTTATTAATCTCCGACAAGGAAACATGAGTGTCAAAGAATATGCTTTGAGATTCACTCAATTTTCAAAATATTTTCCTTCTATAGTTGGCGACTCTAGGGCAAGGATGAGCAAGTTCATTTCGGGTGTCTTTGAATTGGTAGTGGAAGAATGCCGTACTGCTATGCTTGTCCATGACATGGATATTTCTCGTCTCAGGGTTCATGCCCAACATATCGAAGAGGAAAAACTTAAAGAGAGGTCTAGGGATACAAAGAGGTCTAGAACCGGTGATGGTAATTTCTCTCATGCAAGGTCTGATGGACATGGTTGTCCTAGGTATTGACAAAGGTTTTCTGGTCAAGGTTCCTCCAATGCTCCTAAGTTTAACAAAGAGAGGGTGTCTAGACCTAAACCTCAAGGAGGTGGTAGTGGGTCTTTATTGCCCAACTGTGCTAGCTGTGGAAGAAAGCATGAAGGTAAATGTCTAGCGGGTTCCAATGCTTGTTTTGGTTGTGGTAAGATGTACCACAAGATAAGGGATTGTCCATCAGTTGCTAAGAATGAGGGATATTGTCGTCGTAGGGCTCAACGCTATCCTTCATCCAGTCCAAGTTGTTCGGGTACTAGTGCTCCTAAGGAAAATAGGTTCAATGCACTTCAGACTCTTGGTGAACAAGAGGGTTCTCTCAATGTTGTTACCGGTATGTTGAAAGTCTTTCAACTTGATGTTTATGCCTTACTTGACCCCGGTGCTACCTTGTCTTTTGTAACACCATATGTGGCTATGAGATTTGATGTCTTTCCTAATGTGTTGTTAGATCCTTTTTCTATCTCTACTCTTGTTGGTGATTTTATTGTGGCTAAGAGGGTCTATAGAAAGTGTCTCGTTTCCTTATCCATTGAGTCACTTATGTTGATTTGGTAGAGCTTGATCTGCTAGATTTTTATGTTATCCTTGGTATGGATTGGATGCAGTCTTGTTATGCTTATATCGATTGTAGAACCCGTGTAGTAAGATTTTAGTTTTCAAATGAGCCTATCCTAGAGTGGAAGGGGGGAAATTAAATGCCGAAAGTTCAATTTATTTCTTGTCTTAAAGCTAGAAAGATGATTTCTAAGGGTTGCTTCTACAATCTAGTTAGGGTGAGGGATGTGGATTCTGAAACCCCCACTCTTGAGTCGGTCCCCGTTGTTAATGAGTTTCTGGAAGTGTTCCCAGATGATTTACTCGGTATTCCTCCCAAAAGAGAAATATATTTTGGTACTGACCTTCTCCCAGATACGTAGGCTATTTCTATTCCTTCTTATTGAATGACTTCGGTAGAACTTAAGGAATTAAAGGAGCAATTGAAAGATTTGTTGGAGAAGGGTTGCATCTGATCGCATATATCTTCATGGGGTGCCCCAGTTTTGTTTGTTAAAAAGAAATATTGTTCACTCTGTATGTGTGTTGACTACCGACAGTTGAATAAGGTGACCATTAAGAATAAGTATCCTCTTCCAAGAATAGATTACTTTTTTGACAACTCCAAGGAGCGAGTTACTTTTCCAAGATTGACCTTAGGTCAGGTTGTCACCAATTGAGGGTGAAGGATGATAATATTCCAAAAATGGCTTTTAGAACCCGGTATGGTCATTATGATTTTTTGGTGATGTCGTTTAGTTTGACTAATGCTCTGGTGGCATTTATGGATTTGATGAATAGGGTGTTTAGACAATACCTTGATATGTTCTTAATTGTGTTCATTGAATAAATATTGATTTATTCGAGAAGTGAGGATGATCACATCAATCATTTGAGGAGTGTGTTGCGAATTCTCAAGGACCAACAACTCTTTGAAAAGTTTAGAAAATGTGAGTTTTTTCTAAGGTTCGTAGCTTTTCTTGGCCATATTGTTTCAAGTAAGGGTATTGAGGTAGATCCTAAGAAGACAGATGTGGTCAATAGTTTCCCTTGACCTTTATCCCCTTCGGCCATTAGAAGTTTCTTGGGTTTAGCTGGTTATTACAGAAGGTTTGTTTAGGGGTTTTCTATGATTGCCTCTCCATTGACCGCTTTAACTCAAAAGAAGGCAAGGTTCATATGGTCTGAAGCGTGTGAGAAGAGTTTTCAGGAATTGAAAGATAGACTTACTTCCGCTCTGGTGTTGACTTTACCGGAAGGGACTAATGGTTTTGTTGTATAATGTGACGCCTCAAGAATTGGGTTAGGATGTGTACTTATGTAAAATAGGAAAGTTATTGCCTATGTTTCAAGGCAACTGAATGTTCATGAGAAGAATTATCCTACCCACGATCTTGATTTAGAGGCGGTGGTTTTTGCCTTAAAGATTTGGAGGCACTACTTGTATGGTGTTCATGTAGATGTGTTCACCGACTATAAGAGTCTACAAAATGTGTTTAATCAGAACGATCTTAATCTTCACCAAATAAGGTGGCTAGAGTTACTTATGGATTATGATATGAGTGTTCTCTATCACCCCGGTAAGGCAAATGTGGTGGCAGATGCTCTTAGTCGACTATCAATGGGTAGTGTTGCCCATATAGAAGAAGATAAAAGAGAATATGTCTGAGATGTACATAGATTGGCCCGATTGGGTGTTCAGCCAGTAGACTCTACCAAGGGTGGTGTTATGGTTCATTATGGTTCAGAATCATCTGTCATGACGGATGTGAAAGCCAAGCAATGTCTTGATCCGACTTTAGTAGAATTCAAAGAAGCGGTGCTTAGAAAATCCATTGAGGCTTTCTCCCAAGGGGGAGATGGTGTACTTAGATATCAAGGTCGTTTGTGTGTTCCTAATGTTGGTGGCTTGAGGGAACAAATCTTGTCGGAAGCCCATAGTTCTTGGTATTTGATTCACCCGGGAGCCACCAAGATGTATTGTGACTTGCGGGAGATCTATTGGTGGAACGGGATGAAGAAGGATATTGCGGGGTTTGTGGCTAAGTGTCCTAATTGCCAACAAGTGAAAGTTGAGCATCAAAAACTATGAGGTTTATCCCAAGACATTAGTATTTGTACTTGAAAGTGGGAAGACTTGAATATGGACTTTATAGTTTGTTTGCCTAGTACTCGGTGACAATATGACTCAATTTGGGTTATAGTATACTGAATGATGAAATCGGCCAATTTCATTCCCATCAAAGTTTCTTATTCTGCAGAAGATTATGCTAAGTTGTATTTGAGGGAAATGGTAAGGTTGCATGGAATGCTCTTTTCCATTATCTTGGATCGAGGTACTTTGTTTACTTCTAAGTTTTGGAAATCTTTCCAAAAGGTTCTTGGTAATAATGTTAAGCTTAGCATGACTTTTCATCCAAAAATGAATGTGAAGCGGAGTGAACTATCCAAACTTTGGAAGATATGTTGAGAGCGTGTGTCATCGATTTCAAGGGAAATTGGGATGACCATTTGCCATTGATTGAGTTTTCTTATAATAATAACTATCACTCTAGTATTGGTATGGATCCATTTGAGGCTCTCTATGGTAGGAGGTGTAGATCTTCTATAAGTTGGTTTGAGGTGGGTGAGGTTGCCTTGATAGGACCCGAGTTAGCTCATGCGGCTATGGAAAAAGTCCAAATTATTAGAGAGAGGTTGAGAACAGCCAAAAGTCGACAGAAGTCCTATGCCGATGTTAGAAGAAGAGATCTTGAGTTTGATATTCATGATTGGTTTACTTGAAAATTTCACCCATGAAGGGTGTGATGAGATTTTGGAAGAAAGGAAAGCTTAGTCCCCGTTATGTAGGCCCATATCAGATTTTGGGACATGTTGGTAAGGCTGATTATGAGCTTTAGTTGCCTAATGATTTGGCATCGGTGCATCCGATTTTCCATGTCTCTATGTTGAAAAAGTGTCTTGGAGATCCGACATCTACAGTTTCCTTAGAAGGTTTGGGAGTTGATGAGAATCTTTCTTATGAGCAAGTTCCGGTTGAGATTTTCGACCGGCAAGTTAAGAAATTGAGAAACAAGGAAATTGCTTCCGTGAAAGTATTGTAGAGGTATTATTTATTTGAGGGTGTTACTTGGGTGGCCGAAACCAATATGATATCCCGATATCCTCGTCTTTTTCCTTCTACTCCGACTCTAGCTTGAGGTAATGAGTTCCTCATAGTTCACTCTTTGTT
Organism: Solanum etuberosum; assembly: GCA_029582245.1. Taxonomy (NCBI): domain Eukaryota; kingdom Viridiplantae; phylum Streptophyta; class Magnoliopsida; order Solanales; family Solanaceae; genus Solanum; species Solanum etuberosum. The sequence continues at coordinate 54,637 of JAJONR010001444.1, read as the reverse complement.
TTGGTGTCATGTGTTTTAGATATTCTCATGATTTGCTTACGTTATGCATGTTCATGAAAAACCTGTGTTTTGAAAGAAAATGAGTTTACATGATTGATTTTTCTTATGTTGTTGTGCATTGAGTATGATTTGCCTGTAGACTTCATGAGATTATGTTTAGCATGCTATTAGCTTGGAGATGGTAGTTCCTCCTTGAATATGAGTATGAATCACACATAGACTACATGATATGATGATATGAACATGTTGTTGTATTGAGTTGATGTTTCCTCCTTGATATATATGTGTTTATGTGATTTCATGCATATTGGGGTGCTAGGTGTAGTTCCTACCTTCCTTATGATGCATTGAGTATGTTTAACTTGGAGTCAAAGTTCCTCCTTGGTTATGTGCATTTTGATGAGATTGCATGCATAATGGGCTGCTAGTATTGAGTATTTTCTTTCATGAGGTGTCTAGAATTCCATTTGAGGATGATTGTTCGCAAGAGGGAGATACTGTAACACCTCGGAATCTAGTAGTCTAAGCAAGGGACCAAGATAGAGGTCACAAGTCAAATAATTGAGCTTGGGCAACCTTCACGTGGACCCATACAGGCCGTGAAGGGCACCACAAGACGTGGTGCTTCCCTTGGTGGCTCATAGTAGCTAGCCAAGTGATGTTTACCTCCCACGACCACCAAGACGGCTCGTGGTGGGGACCATGGGTCGTGGTGATGGACGTGAAGGGCTAGGCAGTGAGCTAGTCAAGACTGCCTCCTCCCACGAGCCACTTGACGGCTCATGAAGGCCTAGACGGCTCGTGGAGGTGGGCGTGTGGGAAGAGGAGTTTAAGGGGTGGCAAGCCAAGCCACTGATCAAGGAGCACGACTGCCACTACGGGCCGTGTGGTCCTTCACGGGCCGTGCTGCCCCTCGTGAAGTGGTTCAGTCAACTGTAAGTTTAGGGGCTTTTGGGTCTTTTCCGGTTTTAATTAAATCAAAGCTATGTCATTTTACCCAAGCCTAGACCCATATATAATTGATTTTAACCCCAAAACTCGCCCATTCAAGTCATTCTCTCAAATTAACCAAAAGAAATTGGGTTCTTCCTCTCCAAAATATTTCTCTCTCTAGAACTTGATGAAGAAGATTTAAGTTAAGGATCAAGGTCAACCTCTATTCTCCAATTGATTGTGGGCTTTGATAGTAAGGTATGATGGCTTTTCATCCATGGAATCCTTGCATCCATGGAGCCCCTAAGATTCCCCAATTGAAAAGTAGGAATTCCCCAATTTGAGTTAGGGTTTTCTTCTAAGTTGTTGGTATTTATGAATGTTGATCCAATTGATTAGGTTATGACTGTTGATGCAAGAATTGAGGGGATTACATGTTTTTAGGATGAATTTTCATGTTCCCATGCTTAACCCATGTTTCTAAGTTGAAATTGATGTAAATGGGTTTTGATCCATGAAAGGAGAAATTATGGATTTAGGTGTATTCTTATAGGATAAATAAGGTACATTATGAATTGCTTTGAGATTGAAGCATATATGATGATTGTGATATATATTACTTTGAGAGTGAAGTATATGTATGGATTGTTGATTATTGATGTGATTGTGGTGTAAGGGATTTACTCACATGATTTCTTATGTATGAATGTGAAAGGCTTTCTCGCATTGAATGATTCTAGGTTGAAAGGATTGCTCACCTAAAATGAATCTAAGCTTAAAGACTAAGAAATTGATGAGACTAGAGGCGATTACCCATATTCCTTAGAATAGAATAAGAGGCGATTACCCTTATTCCTTGAAGTTGAACAAGAGGCGACTCACCACATTCCTATAATGATGTTGGACATGGAGGCGAGTACCCATGATCCTTATAGAAAGACATGGAGGCGAGTACCCGTGTCACATGATGTTGGACATGGAAGAGAATACCCATGATCCTAAGTAAAGGGACTAGAGGGGACTACCCCTGATCCCCTAGTGAGTTGGACAAGAGGCGACTACCCATGATCCTTATTGTAAGGCAAGAGGCGAATACCCATGAGCCTTTATAGGAAGGCAAGAGGCGATTCCCCATGTCTATAAAAGATAAGCTAGACTATGTTATGGTAGGTGATGAGCTTGGATTGTTGCTTCAGTTTGCCTTCCATGATGAGTAAGGATGAATTGAGGTTACTTCAAGAAGTACTCCTTATATGTGAAATGATATATTATGTTCATTGATTATGCCTTATGACTTATGTTGTCTAACTCTTATGTTTATGTTAATGTTTATGCAAGCTATCATATTTAGTACATTCTTGTACTAACGCATTCTCTTTCCTATATTTCTTATCCAAATGTAGGGTCCGGAGTTCCCAACTCTCATCCCCGTTGCTAGGATTTATAGTAGAGGCAAGGTTGAAGATTGGTGAGTCCTCATAGCATTCGAGGATTTGTCCATCATTTCTCTTGTGTTCTTTTCATTTTTAGTTTTGAACATTGTTGTATGGGCTGTGTCCCAAGGATTCTATTGTATTAGATGGTTTTTTAGACAAGTTTATTATACTTCTGCTTCTTTTTATAAAAATCTGATATTTTTGAAATGTTTTGAATCTTGTCGATTTTCTATTATCTTGACTATGAAAGCTAAATGGCTTATATGAGGCCTCTCGGGGTCTTTTATGCCATGTTACATCTAGGGTGTACCCCTCGGTCGTGATATGTTCGTCGTTTAACCTATGACCCGTAGGTTGGATCCGTCGTTCACAGACTCAGGAAACTCTGATATGGTAATCTGTGGTAAAATTGTCATAACGTTTTACTCTGACTCGATTTAAGGAAAACTTGGTGGAATTGGAAAGAGAAATCAAAGACCTTCAATATGATAGGTCATGGGCCACCTAATTCATTATGTGCTGAGAGATATGATCATTTGAAGTTGACCTAAGTAGAATCTTATCTTAAAATTTAATCGATAATGAAGGTTTCAACTCAACTTTGTGCTAGGGGGGTCTTGTGACCTTAAGTCATATCCAAATCGATTCGAACACTAAAGAAATGACCTTTACACATATGAACAATTTAAGAATCACCTGATACGATTTTACATGCAAATAAAGAATGGTTCAAGCCTTAGCTTAGAAATTTTTTGGGTATTACCGGAGGAGGCGGGGGTGATCCCTACATCAGTCCTCTCCCGGAAAGGGAATCCCATAGATTTACACAACTGTATGATCAAGACTTGAAGGGGAGAGAAGTCTACTCCTGAAGAACCAGCATCAACATCTCCTCACAAATAATCCCTTCGGTATGGATTCTGGTCGTTGATTCTACCAACTAAGACACCCTTCAGGTGCTGGAAGATGGACTCATTCTAGACGGCATGAGATTGCTACTGATAAATTCGAACCAATATCTGCATGGGATATTCACATCCTTCTTCTTTATCCATGCACCATCAAATATCCACGGAGGGTAGATATTTGAAATGAGGGGTGTTAGGCACCCATTTAGTGCATCTAGCCCTTTTTACTTTAGGAGCTTATAGTAATCAGCCCTACTGCCTTTTGTACCTAGAATATCATTGATAGCACCTGTGTTGCACTGCACCATCTTGCCACGAACCGCTACTTCTTCAAAGGGCTTCCAAACAGTGCCATTTTATCTTCTTTGGTAAGTCCTTTGCACAGGCCTCGTAATATTGTCTCACCCATACCAGGACATAAGGAGTTTGGGCTCTCGTGAACCTTTCAAACCCATGAAATCTAATGATGTCCCAAACGACTGGATAATCACTCACCACCCCATCAATTGAAAGTCGATGCTCCTAAAGGATTATCCGTTCTCTGGCTGTTGTGAGCCTATTAAAGGATTTTGGAGTGATAATAAGGAGAATACGGGGGGTCGATTATTGAGATTGAGGGCCCTATGGTAGCTTGGTCCGTCCTCTTTCTCACAACCGCCTGCTTTGGTTTCTCACTCACGCACGTAGAAGAGCGTGGAGTGGTCTGTTGTTGTTGAGATGTCGCAGAAGGCTAATTTATAGAGATCCCCTTGTTTCTCGGAGGAGTAGTAGGAGGAGAGTCGCTCTGAAATTCTATATCAGAAGTCACAAGTCGTTTGCCTCTTGCTTTGGCCATTAAGTCACAACAATTCAAAACACAGATCGGGTGAAATTTAATTGAAAATAAATTTTAAAAAGAAGAACACATTTATGAGGCTTGCTTACTGCGAAGGCGATTCACCTAACAGGTTAGGCGAGCTTAGGCGAGCTCGCCTAAGTTGATAGTGCACAATTGAATTTATCTCGGGCATGAAAGGCGGAGTCATCTCCAACGTAGAAATCCGTTGAGTTTGTTTCGGCGAACTAAGACAAGTCCACCGAAGGTGACACAGCAAAACTAAAAAGAACAGGCTCAAAGTGCGATGTCCACTCCCACTTGGCGATACGCCGAGTGGGTTTCAGCGAGCTAAGACAAGCATGCCAAATAAGACAGCAACCAGGTCATATATTCAAGTACAGAAAGTGGTCTGGGACTTACTCGACAATTTACCTAATCACCTTGGTGATCTAAGCCCATTGAAAATGTAATTTGCAGCCCAGTGCCTATTTTCACATTTTCAACACCAATATGCAACAATACACAATACCCAATTGGTATTACAATCTACACCATGCTTTTCTACCCATGGGTACTCAGAGTTCCCCCAAATTTCACAAAGTATTTCCCAAAATGACAATTTTCCTTTAAGAGAATTGATACGTCCAAACTTACACCTTAATTAATAAGTATAAACGATCGAAGTCAATTATAAAACTCAACTGGAGTTGAGGTCGATCCCACAGGGAATTTACAACAGAAATAAACTTAGAAGTGCTTTTATTCAATTGCAGTTAATATTTCCGAAAAGAATAAATTATGAAAAGTAAATGTTGGGTTGTTTGTGTCCAATTAACCAATGTTTAGTAAATATTAATAGTCAACAAGAGCATACAATAGTTCCTAGATATAGTAAGTAATTTAACGAGACTAGTTTTGTGTTCCCCATGACATTTATTTCACTCTTGAGTTCTTGATTAACGTTTCAAGCGCACTTCATCCAATTCTAAGTGTCAACGATCGCTAATTAGTATAAAACCCAACTAAATGAGTTGGGGTCGAATCCCACAGGGTGCGGTACGTGTTTGAAATTCAATAGGGAAGTATGAATATGCTCAAATCAGTCATAGGAATAAAAATGATCGAATAAAAACATCATTCAAATCAGGGGATGACACGATTGTCAGATGGGGGGTTTTGGTTTTAAAATAATCAACTACAAACAACAGCAAACAATATGAAATAACAATAACTACAAGAAAAACTGCCTATAAGGAAGGGAAATCTCGTCCCTAAATGTCCAAATCTAGTCGCAAATGGCCTATTACGGAAAAATGTTGGTCGCCACTCGTCCTAAAAGGTTTCTTCGCTAAAGGTTAATTGCGACGGGATTCTATATCTGGTTGTTAAATGTTATTAGAGACGGCAACTAATACGCTCACTGATGTACTTTTAGAGACCGTGAATCCCGTCCCAAATAGGCAATTTTCATATTTGACAAGTAGGTATTTGTGACCATTAAACCTTTTTTGCGAAGAGTAACTACCTAGTCCTAAATTACTCTATCGCGACAAGCAAAAACCTTGTCCTAGATTAATCTTTAGAAACGAGAAATTGCCTTGTCCTAATTTAACCTTTACAGATGAGCAACAACCTCATCCTATATTAACATTTAGAGGCGAGCAACTACTTAGTCCTCTCATTTACCACCAACTGTACATCAACTTCATATCATAAAATTAATAAATTTCATCACTAAATATAAAATTTCTACTAATAAAAAATCAATACAAAATGTTGATAGATATAGTCTAAATATTTTCTCAACAAAAAACACTTAATCAATTAGCATCCCGAGCTAGACTATGTTATCGAGTTTTACATAACGTTCTTAGCAAAATAAGAATGAGCTTGTGCATCTTCTAAACTTTCATCTTGACTTGTAACTTCAATCTTCAAAAATCTGTAAGAACAAAATTTTGCAAAGATCATAAATGCATATTGGTATATAATAATATCTATAAACTTACACTATAATTAGTTAAAGTGCTAACCGCAAAAGAAGTGTAGAATTCATCAATTCTACAGAAACCTCAAAAAGTTGCAATAACATAAAAAAAGTATTAGAGAAGTTCAATTTGATGAATTTTTCATATTGAACTCCAAGAAGCACTCAATTGAAACCGCAACAACAAGAATTAACTAAAAATGCACTTGAAATTACAGATTCCAAATTCCAGTTTTCCATAAACATGTCTACAAAGGTTACTTTGATGTGTTTTGTTCATGACCTTTTCCTCTTCTGCAAAGTTTAGGTCAGGTCTGTGCAATTGTTATTTGAATGTTTCATGGATTTTTCACAAGCTTATGAATTCATTTCTAACTTGGAAAAAAGCTCAAAATATTTTTCTGGGGTCAAAGGTAATATTGAATTTATCTCCATAATATCAAGTTCAATCACGGTAAAATTATTCTTAAAAGCATACTGATAATAGACAACTTGCTTGGGCTATGAGCCATGACTACTTGGCAGCAATGGGTGATGGAGGAATTGAGACATCACACAACTCTTTGGTTGAGAAACACCAATTCTCACTACCATAAAATGAGACGGGTTCTTGGGATGTGATTCTATTATAGGATATTATAGAGAAATGGGTAATTGCAACTATTAGGAAATGGCTAAATATTAGTGAGTAAGCTAGGCTATAGAGGAGATAAATTTTCTCTCGAACAATTTACCCCGAATCAAGTTGATTTCTCTCGAACATCAACAAGCATGCAAAATAAGAACAGCCCACACCTTAGTCCATTCACTCTCTCAAGCTGAATGTGTGGAAAAGAGTTTAGGATTCACTCTCTCGAGCTGAACCCTGGTCAACCCAATACCCACAGACCATCAATCAAACCCCTTAGTTCTAAAACCTCTCTCTCGAGCAAGCCAAGAACACAAAGTTAGAATCGCATTTGTAGCTACAATTCTTAAATTAACCCACAATAAATGATTGAACTCACTTTTAAATAGTAAATAAACTAACAATTAGCAATACCCATAAGCTAAATCAGCCCATAATCACACCCCAAGAATTGGGGTTTTAGCTAGACATCATAAAAAGGTAAAAATCGTTATCAAATTGATTATCCATCAACTGGGTAAGTGTAGATTCATCCTTACAATGCTCCAATTCGAAGAATATCACAGACCCACTTCCAATTTCTCAAAAGTAAAAATCTTCAATTCTTCAAATCTTAGGAAAAACTAGAGAAAACTATCTCTTCAGTTCAAAACTCAAATAATAGACTCTAAGATACGAATTGATATGAAAATTGATACTAAACTAAATATTCAAAGACATATTTATAGTCGCCAAAAATATACTGTGAAGAGTAACTCAACTAAGTAAATCGGGCTCGCCGATCCACTCAGCGACTCGCCCTTTGGTCATTTCCATCGCCCTTCTACCTTGGCATTCAGCATCCTCAAGGTCTGTAACTTTGGGCGATATATCACTACATCGCGGAACAACTCAGCGATTCGCCGACTGCTCCTTTCTCTCACCAACTTGATTTTTACCCTCAGAGCTTGGCACACTGGAACTTTTGGCGGTCGAATGGCCACTCGGCGACTCGCCAAGTGGACTTGGCGATCACCAGGCTCTCTTTTCTTCATTCTTTCAGCTCGCTTTGTTCCTTTTTTCAACTTAGTGTCCTTGCTATGTTACTCAATCCATAATCCTGAAAATCAAAGGTTTTACATCAGTTATTGGCATAAAATAAGCATTTGAGGACACTAAACCTATACAAATAAAGCCCTAAATGAGTCCAAATCTCGGACTCATCAGTTCTATACAAATAAGTATTTATTGCTAATATTATATGTTCCTACCAAGTTAGATACATCTAAATGTATTTCATCCCTATTAGATGAGTTTCACTCCTCTTCTCGGTCTTAGATTGCTTTAAAGCTTACCCTTGCATACTTGATAAGAAAGGTATCTTCTCTCGAGCTCTAATCTTCGAAACAAGTTAATGGAGTTTGATTCTAGATTTTCCTAATTAACACTTTTCTTTCAGACAAGTGATAAATACATGCAAGTTCTAATGCGTGGATTCAATAGAAGGCTGTCATTATGAAAGTAGAAACAACATATGTAATTAACAATCAAATGTTACTCGTATTTGAATTTGTAGTTATGTTTTAGTCATGGTTCCCAGAACCTTAGTTGTGGTGTTTAGCCGCTCATTATTTCAAGAAGACCAACAGTAGAGATTATTGAAAGCATAATATAATAGACTTACAATAATAGCGAACCAAAAGCTTTTTGATAATACACACTAAATAAAGAACACGAAGTTTTGATCCAAAGTAATCGACCAAGAAATGTGTTCAAAGATGGAACTATCGTTTCTCCATGATGATTCATGAAATTAGACTCATTTAGGGCTTAATATTCAAGGAATTAGTGTCCTCAATGCCAATTTTAAGCTCACAACTGATGTTAAAGTGTTAATATACAGGAATAAAGACAAAAGAGCAAGGTGAGGACATTGCGATGCAATTAAGAGAGAAAAAGCTGAAGATGTTGAAGGAAAGAAAAGCATGTACTTGCCAAAGCCACTCGGCGGGTCGCTGAGTCGACCTTCAGCTCGCCCAAAGTTCCAGCATGCCAGTCCATGGACAAGACCAACTTAGCGAGCAGACTACTGATACAGAGACTCACCAAACAGATCGGCGATGCCAATCTTGATTGCCTAATGTTACATAATGAGATGTTAAAAAGGCACGCCAAGAAGGCGAGAAAAGGTGCATTTGGTGTGTGGCCAACCGGTTCGGTGATCTTAACCCATTTCGCAGAAAGTTACCAAACAATTTTGCTGAAAAAGGCACATCAAAAAGGAGAGAATAGGAGAACTAGGCGCATCGCCGACTAGTTCGGTGAGCCCGAATTATTTCACCGAGTGCCCTCCGTGCTGATATTCAGGGAACGTATAAATGCAATTTTGAAAAGAAGAAATGCAGTTCTCACATTGTCCACTCCTGGATTTTTGATCTTGAACATTCTAAAACATTGCTTTTTACATTTGGAGTAGAGATTTAGGGTTTGTAAGATTTTTAGCTTCAATTTGAGCATTTGCAAACTTGTAGACTGTTGCCTAACCTTATGGAAAACATCGTTTGTAATGATTTCTTGGTCTTTATTATGTTTGGCTAAAAAACCCATTCTTGGGGGTGTGATTTTGTAGTTGTATGCGTTAATTAGCTAATGAGTGCTCTTATTTACTGATTTTATTATTGATTTGAAGTGGGTTCAATTAATAGTTTGTGTTTTAATTTAGGAATTGTAGTTGTAAATTCAATTCTAGCTGAGTACTCTATACTTGATTTAGAAAGACGTGTTAGAGTTAAATTATTAGTTGATAATTCTATTGATTGTGTTGTTACAGATTTAGCTTGAGATAGTGGGTCTGAATACAATCTTACAAATCTAGCTAGAAAGAGTAGATTGATTAAGGTAATGGGTTGTTAATTTGTGTTGTGCTTGTTGAGGTTCGAAAGAACTCATTTGATTCGTACTAGTTGATTGAGAAATGGCTATTGCATCCAAAGCCTAGCCTACCCACTGAGATTCAACGACTTTTAGTAAATAATAATCACCCATTATGCAAAATTGGCATTCAATTTATCACACTCCCAAGAAACCTTCTTTATTTGTTTACCCTCGGTTTTAGTAGTCATAATTTGATTTCCCAAATCCCCCCATTTGGCATTAATTGTCAAAACCTTAACATTTACTTTATTGTTGTGAAAATGTCAACATCTACATACAATTAGAACATCATTTTACTTCTTAATTGAATTCTTTATCGTATCACTCCCTGTGGGATCGACCCCAACTCTTCGTTGGGCTTATACTTTTTAGCGACCGCCTACACTTAGAATCCGATGAAGTGTAAGTGAGAGTTATCAAAAATGGCACCGCTGCCGGGGAGTGGTATTTAGAATTATTTTATTGAAGATTAATCGTGAACTGATTTTGTTGTAGTTGAATTATCTTATTTGTGTTCTTTTTTGGCAGATCTTAAACATGTGAAGAGATGAGTGTCAATGGGAGCAATTCCAGCCAACTGTGGAACAACGATGACATTTGCATGATGTCAATGAGGATCAGTTGGGAAGTGTGGGTGCTATCCAATTGCCTCCAACTGTGGGCAATGCGGTGTTCCACATGACCAACACTATGTTCCAGCTGATGCAAATGAAGGGTCTCTTTGGAAGACTTGATCATGAGGACCCTCATGACCACATCCGAAACTTGGTGGATGTGTGTGGGCCATTCTCGTTTAAGAAAATAACCCAGGAGTCATTCCGACTTCCTTTGTTTCCCTTTTCTCTAATGTGGGAGGCAATAAAGTGGTTGGTCGATTTACCAAGAGAATCAATCACTTCTTGGGAGGAGCTCACTGATGCGTTTTATGTAAAGTTTTCCCTCCCTCGAAGATGGTGAAGTTGAGGGATTATATACAAAACTTCAAGAGAGTGGATGGCGAACCTAATCACGAGACATAATTGAGATTCCAGAAGTTGTTGCTCTAATGTCCAACTCACGGACTACCAAATGATGTGTTGTTGTAACACTCTTACTAGATCCTCGACTCTATCAACAAAGGTGTGGCATACTAGCTCATTTGAGGAGGATTCATGCAACAACCATTTGACATAGCATCTACCCTACTTGATGAGATGACGAAAATCAATCGCACTTGGTACACTAGAGAAGATCAGGTGTCTCTGTTGAACTTTGGGATGACAAAGAAACAATTAGAAAAGAACCAAGAGCGAGATGAAAACATGGCCAAAATGATGACCCAACTGGACCTATTGACGAAGAATGTCATGGGAAGTGGTCCAAAGGCTGTGAATTCAGTCGGAATTAGTGAAGTAAATCCTGATGAAGCACACTTTGAGGTCCTGTACAATGAAGAGGTGCATTTCTTGGCAAATAAGACAGGGGGTTCTCGTTCGAAGTATCCAAGGCCACACAGGAATCAAGGTTGTAACAGGGATTGCAATGATGGTTGGAGTGACCGAGATAGGGAATGGCATGATCGTGGTACAAATTGGAGGGAGTGGGATGGCAACAAAGAACAATATGTGCCTCCCCATGAGCGTCAAAAGCCAAAAGAGCCAAGGGATAATCCTGAAAATTTTCGCACCGAAGATATGCTTGCTCATATTCTAAATAAAGTGGAAGGATCGGACAAGGTGGTAAAGGAAATTAAAGTTGACGTCTCTTCCCTGAAACAAAAAGTTACTTCACACTCGGTGTCTATTAAGCAGCTAGAAACACAAATGACTCAAATCTCGACTCATTTAAATCTAAGGCAAAAAGGAGGTTTACCGAGTGATACCATTGTTAACCCAAAGAATGAAGCTTAAAAGTGTCTCTTCATCGTTCCACGACGTTAAACAAGGCGCTTCTTGGGAGGCAACCCAAGATTTACATTTTGTCATTTGAATAATGACTGTTGGATGTGCAGGTTGAAATTCAAATTTTAGGAGGAAAAGGCAAATGGGTGAGCTCAGAAATCAGTCGGTGATTCGCTGAATGACTCAGCGAGCCCGATCCAACTCGCCTTTTGAAAAAATAGATTGGCTGGGGTTCTTACAATTTCGGTGGGACAAGGCCCACTCTGCGAGTCACCGAGTTGATCGGCGGCAAAAGTACCCATCCCTAATCTAGGCGCGAAATGAAGGGTCATAGGCCTTTAACCATTTTAAATTCATAACCTTTCATTATTTTGAACTTTTCAAATTCTGTGCTCTCCTAATCAAACTCTAGAATATAGATTTTTAGTTTAATTCTTGTGGGTGTCCTCTTGTGATCGAAATCCAAAGTGTTGTCCATTCCTATCTCCTTGCTTTATCAAATTCTTGTGTCGTCGATTAAGGATATTTCTTCGAAGTTGTTTTACATTGCAATTTTTGTTGACCATGCATGTGAGTAGTATGATTAGTTTGTTTCTTGCCTTGACTTTGTGCTAAATTGATCATTGGGATCTAATTTGAAGTCAAACATGTCTGATATTGTCCTTAGCCTAATTTGATGTAATTTTTGCGATTGAATTGTTTAAATTGCGGTGGTAGCATGTTGGGTTTAGTGTAGGTAAATTCTAAGTAACTTGAATTGCACTGAAAAACTTAATTTGCCCAATGATAGATCGGGTGACGTCGTTCTTAAGGGTAAAAGATGTTGATTTGTTGATTTTAGACAAATTGGGGGAAGTCTGAGTACCCTGAGGTTGGTAATGATATGGTCTAGGCTTTAATTGCATAGAATAGGGATTTGATTTGGTTCTGGTGGACAGCGTGTTTGAAATTTAGGATTGAGGTTGAAATCTGGCACGAGAGACCAGTCTGCGAGCTTAGTCGAGCTCACCGAAGGAATCGGCGGGTCGCCAACTGGCTCCTTACCTCGCCCTTTTGCTTTGAATTTTTGCTGTTGGATTTTGTATCATTCGGTGATACGTCTGAGCTCGTCGATTTTACTCAGCAACTCTCTGAATGCCCTTATCATCACCTTTTTGTAGCCCTGTTTGTTGAAATTCATTCTGAAAAATTTTGGCGAGCTACTTTTAGCTAGCCGATAAAGTTCGGAATCTCACCGAATTGATCTGAACATCGCCGAGTTATGCTTAATTTTCCTGCTTTTTGATTCTATAACTTTAGGCGAGACCTCTAAGGCTCACCGAATGAGCTTGATGACTCACCGAGTCGGTCGGCGAGTTTTTCTGCAAAATTTTGTTTAAGTTTGACTTTTCACTAACCCTCCGTAACTGCGTTTGTTCGATTTGTGTTGTCTTATATATATGGCTAGGCCTAAGGTACCAAGAAGAAATCAACCACCTAGAAAGAGAGCACGCGGAGTGCTCATTTTTTAGGAGGAGCTCCTCCCTGATCAATGCGACCCGAACTTCCTCTGACAGGGGGGAAGGGGACAGATAAAGGAAATGGACCTGCGGAGCCGAGTCCGATGGATTCCAACTCTGACAGCATGAATATCGACTCTACCCACCTCACCACTTATGAGTCTGACCGTGAGGAAAATTTTGAGTCTAGATCGTCGGCCTATGAGTTTGAACCAGAAGATGATCAAACCCTTTAGCGGAGACGGGTTGAGTTGCGCTCCAAACCGCTGCACGATTCGGTAAGACTCTCGGTGCTCCCGAATCCTCCTCCACCTCAAGCACAGGCAGTTGAGTAGGCTGCACAAGTGCCCCCGGTACATGCACCTTTGCCTCGTTTGATGAACAGATTAAAGGTTGTTGGGTTGCAAACAATTCTAGAAAGAAGAGGTTGTCTACTGATGGGGTGGTGGACAGGTACCCTGCTGTGTGGGAGACAATTCACTTCCACAAATTCGAGAGATTTACACATCCCGAGGCCCTTATATACCTTCTTGGGTCTGGGAGTTCTATGAGGAGTATAGGAAGTTGATCCCAAAAAGTCAGAAGAAGGCAGCTCATTTGCACATGTTGATCATGTGGTGGTGCGAGGTAAAAAGGTGAAGTCCAGCAGTTTAGACATCAATGAGGCGTTGGGGTGCACAGTCTAGATAATCCATTTCTTAGCAGATAGGATTCAGAAGAAGACCCTAGACGATCTTAAGGGGTGGTTAGCTCCCTTGATTTCTGACATTACACCTTCGTGAATTTAGCTAGGGATCCTGATTGAGAAGAAGGAACTGAATGTAGCTGCGAGGTACTTGTTCGGATTTATTAGCAGAACACTAATGCCGTCACAGAATGAATCCATCCTCCGGCACCCGAAGGCAGCTCTGTTGGGGTCTTTCGTTGATTGGGATAGATTGAATCTAGGGATGATTATTGAGTAGGAGATGACAATGAGGGCCAAGAAGATCCAGACATCGACACCATTCCCAGTGGTGATCAAAGAGTTGTGCCTGCGAGCTAGAGTTCCCTTTGTGGCAAAGACCGATATGGAAGTGGCTCCCACTTCCTCTATGACATCCGGAGGATTGAGGCTGAGTACACTAGGGATGAGGATGAGCAAAGGAGAGAAGCGCCGGTGGACACCTCCCTGGCTGTTTATGTAGATACATTGGAGGCAGAAATTACTCCACACACTCATGCTTGCGAGCCTTTAGGTACACCTAGCTCATCTACGCCTACTACTTCTGTTGTTGTTGCTGCTTCTTCCCGCCCCCCGTTGACACATGTGATGCTTGATTAGTCTGGGATTTCAACTTATTTAGGACTCAATATTAATAGTTTTAGTATCCTCAATGCCTATATTTTGCTGTAAACTAATGTTTATGTGCTATTTTGCAGTTATAAAGGCAAAAAGAGCAAGGTAAGGACATTACCGGGCAAAAAGGAACAGAAAAGATGAAAAAGTTGAAGACAAGAAAAGCTGATGATCGCCAAGACCACTCGGTGACTCGTCGAGAGGTACTTTAGCTCGCCAAAAGTTACAGCGTGCCAGCCCTTGAAAAAGGTAACTCGGCGGTGGAATTTACCATTCGGCGATTCCCCGATTGGATCAGTGGAGGAGATTCAGCCCACCTAAATTTGCAGGATGATTAGTGAAGATTCAAGCAAAAACAACGATAAGAAGGGACAATTGGCGCATTTCAAACTAGGTCGGCTAGCCCAACTTCGATCGCATAAAATCACAACACATAAAGGGTGTAGAGTCAAGCCAAAAAGGTGATGGACATGAGTATTTGGCGCGTCACCGACCTGGTTGGTGACGCTCGACTTATTCCGCCGAATGACTCTGAAGGCAAAAATCTGGAAACGTTTAAATTGAATTTTGAAAAGAAAAAAAAAGGGTTCCCTCACATTCTAACTCTGGGTTTTTGGTCTAAAGAACTCTGATCATTGTTCTTTGATTTTGGAGTAGGTATTTAGAGTTGGGTTTGGATTTTAAAACTAATTTTAGCATTGTGAAGATCGGAAATATGTTACCCAAACTGATGGAGAACATAGTTGGTAATATTTTCTTGCTTTTCATAATGTTTGGCTATAACTCCCATTCTTCGCGGTGTGATTATGTGATTAATTTTCTAAATTAGCTTATGGGTGTTAGTATTATCTTATTTAATTATTCTATTGAAGTGGGTTTAATTAATAAATGAGTTTTAATTCAAGAGTTGTAGTTACAAATACAGTTCTAGCCTAGTATTCTATACTTTCTTGAGAAAGAGGTTTTAGAATTAATGTTATCAATTGATGATTGTAGTGATTGGATTGTTGTGGATTCAGTTTGAGAAAGTGAGTCTTAATTTGATCCTACCAATCTAGCTCGAGAGAGTAGATTAATTGAGGTTTTGGGATGTTCATACTTTTGATGCTTGTGGAGGTTCGAGAGAACTTGCTTGAGTCGTGGTAGTTTATCGAGAGATGGCTATTACATCTAAAGCCTAGCCTACGCACTAAGATTCAATGGTTTTTAGTAAATAGTAATCACCCGTATAGCAAAATTGGCAATTAATCAATCACATCACCAAGGATCCCTCTCTATTTGAATACTCCCCTGTTTTGTAGTTTTTTATTTCTAAATCTAATCCCCTCATTTGACACTACTTGTCAACCCCTGCGACTTACTTTAATTGTTTCGATAAATTATATTCCTTCAACCGACTAGAACACGTCTTTCAATTCGTAATTGAATTCTCTACCATATCACTCCCTGTGGGATCGACCCGAACTCTTCATTGGGTTTATACTAGATTGCGATTGCCTACACTTAGAATTGGATGAAGTATTATTGAGCGTTATCAAAAATGGCGCCGCTGCCGGGGAGTGGTGTTTAGAATTATTTTAGTGAAGTTTTTTTGTGATCTGATTGTGTTGTAGTTGAATCAATTTACTTTTGTTTGTTATTGGCTGCTCTTGAACAGGTGACAAGATGAGTGTTAACGGGAGCAATGCTAGCCAACTTGGGCATCATGATGACATCGGTAACTTGCACGATGTCAATGTAGCTCATTTGGGAACTGCGGGTTCTATAAGGTTGCCTCCACTTGAGGGCAATGTGGTATTTCATGTGACTAGCACTATGTTGCAGCTGCTGCAAATGAAGGGTTTTGCCGGAGGGTTGTTCATGAGGATCCCCATGACCATATCTGGAACTTTGTGGACGTGTCTGATCCAATTTCCCTAGAGAATATCACGCAAGAGTCGGTCTGACTTCATTTGTTTCTTTTTCTCTAATGGGGAAGGCAACGAAGTGGTTGGCCGAGTTACCAAGAAAGTCAATCACTACTTGGGAGGAGCTTACCGAAGCTTTTTATGTAAGGTTTTTCCCACCCTCAAAGATGGTGAAGTTGAGGGACAATATTCAGAACTTTAAGCGAGTAGATAGTGAACCTATTCATGAGACATGGTTGAGATTTCGAAAGTTGCTGCTACAATGTCCAACTCATGGACTCCTGGGTAATGTAATACTACAATATTTCTACCGGAGTCTAGACTCAGTCAACAAGGGTGTGGCTGACCAGCTTGTTCGAGAAGGTATAATGCAACAACCATTTGAAATAGCATCTACTCTTCTTGACGAAATGACGAAAATCAACCGTGCTTGGTACACTCAAGAGGATCAAGTGTCTCCTTTGAAATTCAAGATGACAAAGGAACAAATTGAAAAGGACAGAGAGCAGGATGAAAACATTAGCAAAATGATGTCCCAAATGGAGTTGTTGAGAAAACAGGTGTTGGGGAGTGTTGATGAAAACATAGAGGTAAAAAGAGTGTCCAAACTCGAGGAGGGTTCTTGCCCGGGCACTTTAACGTCGGGCGGGAATCAAGGTTGGAACACACTTATTGAGGATGGAGGGAGAAGTTACAATCTAAATTGGGCTTGCCGAGATGACCTTTGGAGGAGAGAGGACAACTATGATGCGTGTTACATGCAAATGGGTGACAGCCCAAAATCTAGGTGCAGTTTGGGAAGCCTTCGAGTAGATGAGTTGTTGTCGCGCATTCTAGATAAAGTCGAAAGATCTGATGACATTCTTAATAAAATGAAAGTTGATTTCTCATCCTTGAACAATAAAGTAAATTCTCATTTGGAATCCATCAAGTTACTTAAATGTCAAATGAGTCAACTCTCAGCACAGTTAGTGTCACGACCCAGGGGTACCCCCTAGATGTAACTTGGCATATAGAACCCGAAATACCCCATACAAGCCACTTAGCTTTCATAAAATAAGAAATAGAACCAAAGAAGTAAAAAATCAGTCCAAGTCCAATAGTTCTTATAAAGAAAAGCAGAAGTCTAAAACACTTGTCTCATTAGCCATCTAGTACAACAGAATGAGATTGGGCCTAGCCCATACATCATGTCCAAAACATAAATACAAGAAATAAACTAAAACAATGAAAATCCATCCTGGAAGCATGAGGACTCACCAAAGCTCGGGAACCTAGAAATCAACCACTAGCCACGAAACTGAGAAACTTGATTGTCGGACCCTATATTTCGGGAAATGTAGGCCAGAGTATGTGTTAGTACAAAACAATGTACCAAGTATAATAGCTATGCATAAAACTTTTAAATCATGCTAAAATGGGACATTTCATAACATGCAATTGACCAAGCTAAATAATGATATAAAAGGGTTAGAAAACATAAATCATAAAACCATGGTCAATGGAAGCTAACATCATTAAAGTCTTTGAACACATACGAGATACTTTTTGAAGTAACCTTAGTTCATTATTAATGTGGAGGATTAGCCTTAACCGACATAGACACCATGTGAGCTATAACATGATCCCCAGTGTCTCCCACACCGAACAGGGTTGTCCTACTTGCCAAGGTAAGGACCATAACTTCTAGCTTAGGTGGATCCACTAGCTAATGTCTATCTAGACAATCATCCTGGGGGGAACATAGGTAAGGTATAAGGACATTGCTACTAGAAACCCGGCCTCTACTAACAGGAGAGCTTCCATCTCAATATCATCTCGGTGCTAAGCATAAATCCCACGGAATAGTCATTTCATACTTGTTCTTATTATCCATGGAAATACATGTTATGTTTCCAATCCAAGCTAATTCATTATCCAAGGAAAGGTATCATTCAATAGCCAATCCAAGCTAGGTTTCATTAGGATAGCTCTTAATGTTTGATTCAATTAGGTGAGAAGACCTTTCAACCATAGAATCCTTTAATATGTGAGAAAACCTTTCACATCATGCTTTCATGTCTTTATGAGAAAATCCTTTCAATAACACAACAACAACATCATCATTGATACTTTACTCTCAAAGCATCCTTAAAACATTTGCATAGATTTCATAAGAAAATGCATAATTCAATAATTTACCTTTCAAGGTTCAAAACCCACTTTCAATCATCAAACTTTAGAAAACATGGGTTAGCTATGGATTTCATCATAAATTCATGTAAATCTGTCAATACATTCTTAATTTCATGAAACTCTTCTTTTATAATCAAAATCTCACATCATCATATCTTGAAAACATGGGGATTACATGGGCTCATGGGGTAAATCATCATAAAATCATAGTATTTCATCAAATCATGCATAAGAGATCATAATTCAATCATTTAAATCAATAATGAAAAGAACCCATGACAATTGAAGAAAACCCTAACTTAATCGGGAAATTCTAATTTCAAAATAGAGAAATTTGGGAACTCCGTGAATGGAAGGAACCATGGATGAAAACTATCATACCTTGAAGCCAACTACTAATATTCAATAGAGGAATTGAGACTTGACTTGAAACCCTAGGTTGAATCCTTCTTCTTCATTTAGAGAGAGAATTATTCGTGAATTCTTCTTTTTGGTGAATTTGGAGAGAATGGTTAAAATACTTATATAGGGGTCTTAGTGAAGGGTAAAACTACGTAGTATAGAAATAAAATAATTAGGAAAAGACCCAACTACCCCTAAAAATAATTGCCAGCCATGACCCACGGCCACCAGTCAACGGACCGTGGACTGACCGACGGTCTGTCCTGCACAACCGTCGATGGTGTTCAGAAAGTGAATTTGGGTGATCGAACCACGGGCCCCCAACCACAGACCATGGTCTGACCAACGGTCCGTTGGTTAGGCCGTGGTTCAAGTCCAATCCACGGGTCGTGGTTGGCCTCCGTGTCTGGCACCAGCAACTCCCTGAAACTTTCTATAATGCCCTCTTTCGGATTCGGGGTGTTACAATATCTCCCCCTTGGGATCATTCCTCTTCGAATGAGATTCGAGCTAGTACGAAAAGAGTAGGAGAGGAACTAACAACCCAAACTATAATAGAACTTCATCTATATGCATATAACCAAGGTGGAATGATCGACTCCAAGCTAGGACTTACTCAAAACATCATAAGAGGGGTGGAACCAACTCTAACAGCTCATCATGCATGCAATACACATCAGAGGAGGAAACATCAACTCCAAGCAAACATCCGAGGAGGAAACATCAACTCCAAGCTAAAATCATACTCAAATGCATAAATCTGAGGAGGAAACTTCAACTCCAAGCTAAAGGCATGCTCACAACATCATATCAAGTACTCTACATGCAATTCATAATCATTTGCACATAAAAATGTAGGAGTCAATCAAATAAGCTCATGTTATCAAAACTTGAACTTTTCATAAAATCATGCATAGTAAGGAAATCATGGAAACACATAAGACACATACCTCCAAAACAAAGAACAAACCATGAGGAACTCATTAACTCAAGCTAGAGTAAGAGTAGAAGGAAAGAGATGAGGATATCGAGACATCATATCGACCTCGGCCTCCCAAGTAGCACCCTCAACTAACTGATTCCTCCACAACACTTTCACGGAAGCTACTTCCTTATTTCTCAACTTCTTGACTTGCCGGTCTAAAATCTCAACCGAAACTTCTTCATATGAAAGATTCTCCTTAACCCCCAAACCTTCTAAGGAAACTATGGATGTCGGATCACCAACAAATTTCTTTAACATAGAGTCATGGAAAACCGGATGCACCGATGCCAACTCATTTGGAAACTCTAATTCATAAGCAACCTTACCAACACGCCTCAAAATCTGATATGGGCCTACGTATTGGGGACTAAGCTTTCCTTTCTTACCGAACCTCATTACACCCTTCATGGGTGAAATTTTCAAGTAAACCCAATCATGAACATCAAACTCAAGATCTCTTCGTTTCACATCGGCATATGACTTTTGCCGACTTTGAGTCATTTTCAACCTTTCTCTTATAAGTCAAACTTTCTCTATGGCCTCATGTACCAACTCGGGACCTATTAGGGAAACTTCATCCACCCCAAACATTCCAATAAGAGATCTACACCTCCTACCATATAATGCCTCAAATGGAGCCATATAAATACTCGAGTGATAGCTATTGTTATAGGCAAACTCAATCAATGGAAAATGGTCATCGCAATAACCTTTAAAATCAATCACAAAAGATCTTAACATACCTTCTAAAGTTTTGATAGTACGCTCTGCTTGCCCATCGGTTTGGGCATGAAAGGCCGTACTAAGCTTAACCCAAGTACCAAGACCCTTTTGGAAAGATTTTCAAAACTGAGAAGTCAATTGAGTACCACGTTCGGAAATAATAGACAAAGGCACTTCGTGCAACTTTACCATTTCTCTCAAGTACAACTTGGCATAGTCCTCCGCCGAATAGGAAACCTTGACGGGAAGGAAATGAGCTGATTTCGTCTTCCGATCTACTATAACCCAAATCGAATCATGTTGTCGCTGGGTGCGAGGCAAACCAACAATAAAGTTTATGTTAACATATTTCCACTTCAAAGTAGGAATGCTAAACTCTTGGGATAAACCTCCCGGTTTTTTATGCTCAACTTTCACTTGTTGGCAATTCGGACACTTAGCCACAAATCCCGCAATATCATTCTTCATCCCATTCCACCAATAGACCTCCCGTAAATCACGGTACATCTTGGTGGCTTCCGGGTGAATGGAATACTGTGAACTATGGGCTTATGACAAGATCTGTTCCTTTAAGTCATCAACATTTGGAACACATAAACGACCTTGATATCTAAGCACACTATCTCCCCCTTGGGAGAAAGCCTCAATGGATTTCTTAAGCACCGCTTCTTTTAATTCAACCAAAATTGTATCAAGACCTTGCTTGACTTTCATATCCACCACAAAAGATTATTTGGAATGATTGTGAACCAGAAAACCACCCTTAGTGGAGTCCGCTAATTGAACAACTAATCGGGCCAATCTATGAACGTCTCGAACCAACTCTTTATTTTCTTCTTCAATATGAGCAACACTACCCACGGTTAACCGACTAAAAGCATCTTCCACCACATTAGCTTTACATGGGTGATAGAGAACACTCATGTCATAATCTTTCAATAACTCAAGCCACCTTCTTTGGGGAAGATTTAGATCTTTCTGATTAATCACATTTTGCAAACTCTTGTGGTCGCTAAACACATCTACATGCACACCATACAAATAATGCCTCCAAATCTTTAAGGCAAAATCAACCACCTCTAGCTTGAGGTCATGCGTAGGAAAATTCCTTTCATGAATCATAAGTTGCCTTGAGGCATAGGCAATAACTTTTCCATTCTGCATAAGCACACTCCCTAGCCCAATTCTCGAGGCATCACAATAAACCACAAAATCACCGGTCTCTTCCGATAAAGTCAACACTGGTACAGAACTAAATCTATCTTTCAACTCTTGGAAACTCTTCTCACACGCTTCTCACCATATGAACTTAGCTTTCTTTTGAGTTAAAGGAGAGGCAATTGAAGAAAATCCATGTAACTACCCAAGGGTACCCCCTATATGTAACATGGCGTATAGAACCCCGAAGGACCCCATACAAGCCACTTAGCTCTCATAAAATAAGAAATAATATAATAAGAGCAAAACAATTGTCCAAGTCCAATAGTTTTTATAAAAGAAAAGTGGAAGTCTAAAACACTTGTCTCAACATAGCCATCTAATACAATAGATTGAAATTGGGCCTAGCCCAATCATCATGTCCAAAAGTGAAATACAAGAAAAGGAACTAAAACAATAAAATCCATCCTCGAAGCATGAGGACTCACCAAAGCTAAGAAATCTCAAACTCAACCACTAGCCACGAAACTGATGACCATGACTGTCAGACCCTAAATTTTGGGAAATGTAGGCAAGAGTATGCGTTAGTATAAAATAATGTACCAAGTATGATAGTTATGCATAAAATATTTAAAACATGCTAAAAGGGACTTTTCATTTCATGACATGCAATTGACCAAGCTAAAACATGATCTAAGAGAGCTAGAAAACATAAGTCATAAAACCATGGTCAATGCAAGCTAACATCATCTTTAAAACCTTTGAACTCATATGCGATACTTCTTGAAGTAACCTTAGTTCATTATTAATGTGGTGATTATCCTTAACCGACATAGAGACCATGTGAGCTATAACATGATCCCCCGGTGTCTCCCACACCGAAAAGGGTTGTCCTACTTGCCAAGGTAGAACCATGAACTTCTAGCTTAAGTGGATCCACTAGATAATGTCTATCTAGACAATCATCCTATGGGGGCACATAGGTAAGGGATAAGGAGATTACTTCTAGAAACTCGGCCTCTACTCGGGAGAGTTTCCATCTCAATATCCTCTCGGTGCTAAGCATAAATCCCATGGAATAGTCATTTCTTACTTGACCTTATTTTCCTTGGAAAGGCACGTCATCCTGCGAATCCAAGCTAAGTCATCATCCATGAAAAGGTATCCTAGGATAACCAATCAAAGCTAGTTTCATTAGAATAACTCTGACTCTTTGATTTAATTAGGTGAGAAAGCCTTTCAACCTAAGAATCCTTATTATGTGAGAAAACCTTTCACATCTTACTCTTAAGTATATATGAGAAAATCGTTTCAATAACACATCATGATTATCATCATTGATACTTTACTCTCAAAGCATCCTTAAAACATTTGCATAGATTTCATAAGAAAATGCATTAGTCCATAATTCACCTCTTGAGGTTGAAAACCACTTTAAATCATCAATACTTAGAAAACATGGATTATATATGGATTTCATCATAAATACATGTAAAGCTAGCAATACATGCTTAATTTCATAAAACTCTTCCTTTACAATCAAAATCCCACATCACATGATTCATAACATGAAAACAGGGGGGTTACATGGGTTCATTGGTAAATCATCATAAACTCATAGTATTCTATCGATTCATGCATAAGAGATCATAATTCAATCATTTAAATCTACATTCAAGAGAACCCAAGACAATTGAAGAAAACCTTAACTCAATCGGGGAATTCTAACTTTGTAAATTGGTGAATTTGAGAACTCCATGGATGGAAGGAATCCATGGATGAAAACTATCATACCTCAAAGCCCAATTCTTATCATCAATGGAGGAATTTAGGATTGACCTTGATCCTAGCTTGAATCCTTTGTTCTTCTTCAAATTCTAGAGAGAGAAATATTTTGGGGAGGAAGAACTTTGATTTTGTTTTGGGTTTAGGAAATAATGACTTGAATGGGTGAGTTTTGGGGTTAAAATCACTTATATAGGGGTCCTAGGCTTAGGAAAATGACATAGCTTTGATTTAATTAAAACCGGAAAAGACCTAAAAACTCCTGAACTGAAGCTGCCGACATACCACCACGAGGGGCACCACGGCCCGTCAACGGTCACACGACAGGTAGTGGTGCCTGTGGTCCTTTGACCAGTGGCTAGGTTTCCACCCCCATTTTCCCCTAAAAACTAACTCTAGTCCACGACCCCTCCCACGGCCCGTGGTGGCCTTCACGAGCCGTCTAGTGGCTCATGGGTAGGGTCCTGTTTTGGGGAAGCTTTGGAGCTCACTGCCTAGCTCACCACGCCCATCACCACGACCCGTGGTCCCCACTATGAGCCGTCACGGTGGTCGTGGGAGGTAGGCAGTGCTTGGTGAAGGTTACGCAAGCTTCCTTCTTGGTCTCTTGCCCTGTCACTTAGCCCTAGCTTAGCCTACTCTATTCTGAGGTGTTACATTATCTCCCCCTTGGGAACATTCATCCTCGAATGGAATTCTAGACACCTCTTGAAAGAAAAGACTCAGTACTAGCAGCCCATCATGCATGCAATCTCATCAAAATGCACAAAACCAAGGAGAAACATCGACTCCAAGCTAAACATACTCAATGCATCATAAGGAAAGTAGGAACCAGTCCTAACAAACAAATATTCATGAAATTTCAAAATTACTCATCTTCAAGGAAGAACTACCTTCTCCAAGCTAAAAGCATGCTCAACACAATCTCATGGAGCCTATATGCAATTCGTTCTCAAAATGCATAGCTAAAGCATGTTCATCAAGTCATCTCATGAAGTCTATAGGCAACTCAAACTCAATGCACAACAATATGAGGAAAATCAATCATGTAAACTCATTTTCTTTCAATACACATGTTTTTCATGAACATGCATAACATAAGGAAATCATGGAAACACATAAAACACATGACTCCAAAACAAAGGACAAACCAAGAGGAATTCATTACTTCAAGCTAGAGTAGTAGTAGAAGGAAAAAAATGAGGATATCGAGACATCATATCTGTCACGACCCAGGGGTAACCCCTAGATGTAACACGATGTACTCAACCCCGAAGGGGTTTCATATAAGCCCTTAGCATATCATAACATAAAATTAAAGAAATGATGCGGAATTTAAAACTTTATCCATACAATCGAAGACTTTTATAAAAGCTAGCGGAAGTCTAGACTTGTCTCATTATAGCCATCTAATAAAATCTTTGAATCAAAGTAGCGACACAACCCTTACAACATAGTTCGAAAATGAAATAACTAGAAAGGAACTACAAATGACTCATACGTCCTCGAATATTAAGGACTCACCATAAGCTAGGAGAATAGTCGATCCAAGCTTCAACCAATAGAAGATCACCTTATGAACCGGAGCCTACACTTATAGAAAATGTAGAAAATATGGGTTGGTACAAAAATGCACTAAGTATGATAGCCATGCATAAAATCCTTGAAACATGCCAAAAAGGGACATTTTATTTAAAATCATGCATTTTATCAAGTTTAAGAATCATCATGAGCATTAGTGTAAAAACACAAGTCAAACACTTAGATTTTCATGTCATAAGAGAACCATCTTATAAGTAACCCTAACCCATACTTGTGCAGTGCATAGATAAGATCCCATAATCCCATCTAATACTAAGTACCAGCTTTAGGTCACAATATTCATACTTGTCATGCTTTGATCTCATCCATAGTTACTACTCATAGACAAGGAAACATTCATATTCAACAACTCATGTCAAGGAAAGCCACTCATAGCAACAATCCATATAAAGCATGCATTAGTTCATACATCATCATAGCATAAGAGAAATACACCATGACGAATCTCAAAGCCTACTTGTGTAATGCATGAATGAAGTCTCATACCTTTACTCACACTAAGTAGAACCTCTTGAGAAATCATAGTACATAACTCATGTTCTTGTTCACAGTTCATGTTATTGTCATAGAGGGAATAAGCCTTAACTGACATAGACCATGTGAGCTACATGGAATCCGGTGTCATGCCCCACACCGAAAAGAGGTGTCCTACTTGCCTAAGGTAGAACTAAAGTTTGTTAGCTTAGGTGGATCCACTAGCTAAAGACCTATGTGGGCAAATAGTTATGGGATAGGGAGGTAAATACTAGAAACCCAACCTTACTACGGGGGAGCTTCCATCTTAAGAGATTGCTTCTAGAAACCTGACCTTACTACGGGATAGCTCCCATCTCATTCAATATCCACTCAGTACTAAGCATTACATTCCCATGGAGTAGTTATTAAGTCTTTACTTGACTCAATTACACATGAAAAGGTGCCCTAGCCTACCGAATCAAGGTACTATACTAGAATATTCATTAACTCATCATGAAAGGGTGCCCTTGGCCTACCGTTCCAAGCCAACTCATTAGAATGGTTCATTAATCACTCATGAAAGGGTGCCATTAACCTACCGATTCAAGTTATATCAATTAAGATAGCTTTTCAATTACACATGAAACGGTGCCCTTAGCCTAATTAAAAAGGAATTAAAAAGGAATTTACCTAAAAGGGTTGGTTAATGACTTTAAAGGACTTATATAGGGGTATAAAAACCATACAAAACGACCTCACTTAATACTAATTAAAAAGGAATTTACCTAACTATCCCTAGCCTAAGACGAATTGGAACCAGCCTGCAGGCCCCATCCACTACCCCCACCTACGGGGCGGGGACAGATCCACGGACCGTACTGGTCCTTCGTGGGTGAGGTCTGGGGCTCATAAAATAGGGAAAAGCTAGGGCCTTAACCCATGACCCCTTCCCACGTGGCGTGGGTCCATCCACGTTCCGTGATGCCCCTCGTGGGTAGGCTGTTTATGGATGGCTTGGGGTTTGACTAAGGGTCCTCCTCAAGGACCCTTGGTTGGTCCTTGGGGGGTCGTACCTTGATGTTTAACCCCTAAACCCTTCTTTCTAAGTTCGGGAAGCAAACTTTACGACTCTAACACCTACGGCAAGCTCTAGTTAGGCCTACTAGTTTCCGAAGTGTTACATTATTTCCCCCTTGGGAACATTCGTCCTCGAATGACGATCTAGACACCTTACGATAATAAAGACTCAAGACTAGCAGCCCATCATCCATGCAACATCAAAATAATGCACCATTCAAAGGAGAACACATCAACTCCATCTCAACATAATCAATGCAACACAAGGAAGTAGGAACGACATCTAACAACCCATTGTGCATGAAAACTCAACATGTCAACATTCATAGGCGGAACTACCTTCTCCAACTCATTACATGCTCAACACAATATCATGAAGCAAATTATGCAATTACTCTCAAAAGCATATTAAGACATGTTTGACAATTCATCTCATGAAGCATATAGGCAACTCATACTAAATGCACAACAACATGAGGAACACATAAATCATGAAAAACTCATTTTCTTACTAATCATGAACTTCTCAAAAACAAGCATAACATAAGGAGATCATGAAATTTCTAAAACACATGACTCCAAATCATAAAACAAGTCACAAGGAACTCTTTGTCTCAAACTAGAATAGGAGTGGAGGAAAGAGATGAGGATATCGGGACTATCAACATTTTTTCTATCTAAGCATACCATCTCCCCCTTGGGAGTAAGCCCCGTACTAAAACCTCAAGTACTACTTCTTTCAAGAAATCTCAAAGCATAGTCAAACACTCATAATAACCTTATCGGGTTCTAAACTTCCCAAACTTAATACATCTCTCAAGGTGAGAACTTCAAGCCAATCCAAATCATGACATCAAGAACACTCAACGACCTTGCTATCTAGGCACATCATCTCCCCCTTGGGAGTAAGTCTATACAAACTCTTCTAAGCATCATCTCTTTCAATTCTAAGGTCGGAGCAAGTCAATTCTAAACTATTTCAACTCATATCATCACCTTTGGTGGGACCTACCAACCAATCATAGTGAAGTATTATCTAAACATCCTACTCAAAATGACCATACTTAAGA
This sequence comes from Solanum etuberosum, assembly GCA_029582245.1. Lineage (NCBI taxonomy): Eukaryota > Viridiplantae > Streptophyta > Magnoliopsida > Solanales > Solanaceae > Solanum > Solanum etuberosum. The sequence continues at coordinate 26,957 of JAJONR010001444.1, read as the reverse complement.
TCAGTCTTAAAGATAACTAACTCTTTGAAGTTGGTCAACACTTGAACTCTTCTCCCTCACCCAACTAGGTGGCACATACCACCCTCAAAATAGTACATCTCATAAACATCATACATGCCTAGTTCTTAAGACAAGTCTACTCATAGGTTCTCATACATGTTTTACCCTTAAGCAATTTTATTCATCAAACCTTCCAACTTACCCAAAACTCACAATAGCAAAGTAGGGTTCTACCATCACTAACATAAAACAACTACAAAGCTCATTCATAACAAAGGCAACATCAAAGTCTAGCATCTCAAGTCCTATCTAGTCACATAGTCATAATTGATATCACAACAAAGATTTTCTCCCTCACTCCTTGTAGCATGAGCCCTTCGAGTAGTCGTATCGTGAAGACCATAAGATAAGGAGAAAGACCTTATAGAGTTAAGCTCTATGGCACGACTTAGAGAATGAAGTAGTGAGATTTCCTAATCGTCTTATAGCATCTCATTCATAAATGTGGTGCGCTTCACACTATGAACAAGACTCTACCAGACGTGGCTTATGAGAAATCATCTTAGAATCATTCTAAACCTTGTGCTCTGATTACCAAGTTTGTCACAACCCAGGGGTACCCCCTAGATGTAACACGGCGTACTCAACCCCGAAGGGGTTCCATACAACCCCTTAGCATATCATAACATAAGGTTAAAGAAATGATGCGTAATTTAAAACTTTATCCATATAATCGAAATCTTTTATAAAAGCAAACGGAAGTCTAGACTTGTCTCATTATAGCCATCTAATACAATCTTTGAATCAAAGTAGGGATACAACCCTTACAACATAGTTAAAAAATGAAATAACTTGAAAGAAACTACAAATGACTCATACGTCCTCGAATCTTGAGGACTCACCATAAGCTAGGAGAATAGTTGATCCAAGCTTGAACCAATAGAAGATCACCTTATGAACCGGAGCCTACAGTTATAGAAAAATGTAGAAAATATGGGTTAGTACAACAATGCACTAAGTATGATAGCCTGCATAAAATCCTTAAAACATGCCAAAAAGGGACATTTTATTTGAAATCATGCACTTTATCAAGTTTAAGAATCATCATGAGCATTAGTGTAAAAACACAAGTCAAACACACAGATTTTCATGTCATAAGAGAACCATCTTATAAGTAACCCTAAGCCATACTTGTGCAATGCATAGATAAGATCCATAATCCCATCTAATACTAAGTACCAGCTTTAGGTCACCATATTCATACTTGTCATGCTTTGATCTCATCCATAGTTACTACTCATAGACAAAGAAACATTCATATTCAACAACTCATGTCAAATAAAGCCACTCATAGCAACAATCTATATAAATCATGCATTAGTTCATTCATCATCATAGCATAAGAGAAATACACCATGACCACTCTCAAAGCCTACTTGTGCAATGCATAAATGAAGTCTCGTTCCCCCACTCACACTAACTAGAACCTCTTGAGAAACCATAGTACATAACTCATGTTCTTGTTCATAGTTCATGTTCTTGTCATGGAGGTAATAAGCCTTAACCGACATAGACCATGTGAGCTACATGGAATCCGGTGTCATGCCCCATACGGAACAGAGGTGTCCTACTTGCCTAAGGTAGAACTAAAGTTTGTTAGCTTAGGTGGATCCACTAGCTAAAGACCTATGTAGTCAAATAGTTATGGGATAGGGAGATAAATAATAGAAACCGAACCTTACTACGGGGGAGCTTCCATCTCAAAAGATTGCTTCTAGAAACCCGACCTTACTACGTGATAGCTCCCATCTCATTTAATATCCACTCGGTACTAAGCATTACATTCCCATGGAGTAATTATTAAGTCTTGACTTGACTCAATTACACATGAAAGGGTGACCTTGGCCTACCGAATCAAGGTACTTTACTAGAATAACTCATTAACTCATCATGAAAGGGTGCGCTTGGCCTACCGTTCCAAGCCAAGGCATTAGAATGGTTCATTAATAACTCGTGAAAGGGTGCCATTAACCTACCGATTCAAGTTACATCAATTAAGATAGGTTTTCAATTACACATGAAAGGCTGCCCTTAGCCGACCGTTCCAAGCCAACTCATTAGAATGGTTCATTAATCATTCATGAAAGGGTGCCATTAAACTACCGATTCAAGTTACATCAATTAAGATAGATTTTCAATTACACATGAAAGGGTGCCCTTAGCCTACCGATTCAAGGTTCATCAATATGTGAGAAAACCTTTCACAACGTGTTATCATCATTCATAAGTGTAGAATTGAGAATAGCCTTTCAATAAACACATCATCATTATCATAATCATAAAAACTCAATTCATACTTCATTAATAAGTGTGTGTATATGTGAGAATATCCTTTCAATAACACCACCATTACATCATAAAGAACAACACTTCACTCTCAAAGCATTGTCAAAGCATCCACGTAATTCGCATAAAACAAGCATAATTCCCATAAATTTTCCTTCAAGTACCATGGATCATGATTCATCAACAAATATAGAATTACTACATTAGACATGGATAATAACATAATTCAAGTAGTCAATTCATTACATTCATAATTCTATAACATTCTACTAACATCAATCAATACCCACACTTTAAGATCCAATTTGAGAAAATAGGGTAATTCATGGATTCTTGAGGAATTCAACTTGAAATCATGTAAAATCATCAATATATCAATAAAAAACATAATTCAACCTTTAAAAACGAATTTGTAAGGAATCTATGAGATAGAAGTCAAACCCTAACTTTTGGGTTTTCTAACTTTGAAATTGGGGGTTTTGAAGGGGCTCTATGGGTGAAAGCTACCCATAGATGAAGAGCTACCATACCTTATTGAAGATCTACCACGAATTTGAGGAGAAAATATTGATTCTTCAACCCTAGCCTTCACCTTCTTCTTCTTCTTCCTTGAAATTCTAGAGAGAGAATTATTTTGGAGAAATTGGTTATGATTTTGGGTTTGGGATTTATGAGATGAAAAGGGTTGGTTAATGTCTTTAAAGGACTTATATAGGGGTACAAAAACCATAAAAAACGACCTCACTTAATACTAATTAAAAAGGAATTTACCTAACTACCCCTAGCCTAAGCCGAATTGGAACCAACCTGCAGGCCCCATCCACGGCCACCACCTACGGGGCATGGACAGACCCACGGACCGTACTGGTCCTTCAAGGGTGAGGTCTGGGGCTCAACAAAGAGGGGAAATCTTGGGCCTTGACCCACAACCACTTCCCACAGGGCGTGGGTCCATCCACGTTCCGTGGATGCCCCTCGTGGGTAGGCTGTTTTTGGACAACTTGGGGTTTTGACTTAGGGTCCTCCTCAAGGACCCTCTGTTGGTCCTTGGGGGGTCGTACCTTGACGTTTAACCCCTAAACCCTTCATTCTAAGTTCGGGAAGCAAATTTTACGACTTTAACACCTACGACAAGCTCTAATTAAGTCTACTAGTTTTCGGAGTGTTACAATATCGGCCTCGGCCTCCAACATAGAACCCTCAACTAAATGATTCCTCCATAATACTTTCACGGAAGCAACTTGCTTGTTTCTCAACTTCTTAACTTGCCGGTCTAAAATCTGAACAGGAACTTCCTTATAAGAAAGACTTTCATCAACTCCCAACCCTTCTAAGAGAACTTTGGATGTCGGATCTCCAACACACTTCTTAAGCATAGAGACATGGAAAATTTGATGCACCGATGCTAACTCATTTGGAAATTCTAGCTCATACACAATCTTACCAACACGTCTCAAAATTTGATATGGGCCTACATACCTGGGACTAAGCTTCCTTTTCTTACCAAACCTCATTACACCCTTAATCGATGAGATTTTCAAATAAACCCAATCATGAACATTAAACTCAAGATCCCTTCTTCTCACATCGGCATATGACTTTTGCCAACTTTGAGCCGTTTTCAACTTTTCTCTTATAAGTCCAACTTTCTCTATGGCCTCATGTACAAACTCGGGACCTATTAGGACAACTCACCCACCTCAAACCATCCTATGGGAGATCTAAACCTCCTACCATATAGGGCCTCAAATGAAGCCATATCAATACTCGAGTGATAGCTATTGATATAAGCAAATTCAATCAATGGCAAATGGTCATCCCAATTACCCTTAAAATCAATCACACAAGCCCTTAACATATCTTCCAAAGTTTGGATAGTACGCTCCGCTTGCCCATTGGTTTGGGGATGAAAGGTCGTACTAAGATTAACACGAGTACCAAGACCCTTTTAGAATGACTTCTAAAACTGAAAAGTTAATTGGGTACCAAGATCGGAAATAATGGACAAAGGCACTCCATTCAACTTTACCATTTCCCTTAAGTACATCTTGGCATAGTCCTCCGCCGAATAAGCAATCTTGGCGGGAAGGAAATGAGACGATTTCATCATCCGATCTACTATCACCCAAATCGAATCATGTTGGCGCCGGGTGCAAGGCAAACCAACAATAAAGTCCATTTTCAAGTCTTCTCACTTCCAAGTAGGAATGCTAATATCTTGGGACAAACCTCTCGGTTTCTGATGCTCAACCTTTACTTGTTGGTAATTTGGACACTTAGCCACAAATCATGCAATATACTTCTTCATCCCATTCCACCAATAGACCTCCCGTAAATCACGGTACATCTTGGTGGCTCCCGGGTGAATGGAATACCGTGAACTATGGGCTTCTGACAAGATCTGTTCCCTCAAGTCATCAATATTCGGAACACATAAACGACCTTGATATCTAAGTACACCATCTCTCCCTTGGGAGAAAGCCTCAAGAGATTTCTTAAGCACCACTTCTTCGATTCTACCAAAATTGGTTCAAGACCTTGCTTGGCTTTCACATCCGCCACAAAAGAAAATTTGGAACCATTGTGAACCATAACACAACCTTTGTGGAGTCCACTAACTTAACACCTAATCGAGCCAATCCATGAACATCTCGAACCAACTCTTTATTTTCTTCTTCAATATGAGCAACACTACTCATAAACAACCGACTACGAGCATCTGCTACCACATTAGCTTTACCGGGGTGATAAATAACACTCATGTCATAATCCTTCAATAACTCAAGCCACCTTCTTTTGCGAAGATTTAGATCTTTCTAATTAAACACATATTTCAAACTCTTATGATCGGTAAACACATATTTCAAACTCTTATGATCGGTAAACACATATACATAAACTCCATACAAATAGTGCCTCCAAATCAATAAGGCAAAAATGACCACTGCTAATTCAAGGTCGTGAATAGGATAATTCTTCTCATTAATTTTAAGTTGCCTTGAGGCATAGGCAATAACTTTCCCATTTTGCATAAGGACACATCCTAGCCCAATTCTCAAGGCATCATAATAAACCACAAAACCATCCATCCCTTCCAGTAAGGTCAACACTGGAGCAGAAGTAAGTCTATCCTTCAACTCTTGAAAACTCTTTACACACGCTTCGAACCATATGAACTTAGCCTTCTTTTGAGTCAAAGCCATTAAAGGAGAGGCAATTAAAGAGAATCCCTCAACAAACCTTCTATAGTAATCGGCTAAACCTAAGAAACTTCAAATATCCGAAGGAGTTGGAGTTATAGGCCAACTCTTGACCGCATACGTCTTCTTAGGATCTACCTTAATACCCTTACTTGAAACAATACGACCAAGGAAAGATACGGACCTTAACAAAAATTCACATTTGCTAAACTTTGCAAAGAGTTGTTGGTCTTTAAGAACTTGCAACACGATTCTCAAATGATCAACATGCTCATTCTCACTTTTAGAATAGATCAAAATATCATCACTGAACACAATCACAAATATGTCAAAGTATTGTCTAAACACCCTATTCATCAAATCCATAAACGTTGCCGGAGCATTAGTCAATCCAAACGACATTACCAAAAACTCATAATGTCCATACCAAGTTCGAAAAAATGTCTTCAGAATGTCATCTTCCCTCACCCTCAATTGGTGATAACCCGACCGAAGGTCAATCTTAGAGAAATAACTTGCTCCAAATCGAGAGGACCCGCATCTTCATATCTCCCTTCCTTCCATTAGTTATACCATATTTGAGCCACACCTTTTAGATGATAAGTTGCCAACTCCGCCTTTTCCATCGGTGTAACTCCAATGATCATCATAACTTTATAGACCTCATCAATAAACTCTTGAGGATCTTTCTCAACCTTAGAACCATGAAACTACGTAGGATTCATCCTAGTGAAGTCCCTCACTCTTGTAGCCGCTGTACCCACATTTGGGTTCACGGGAACGACAACCTCCCTATTGGCTTGGGCCGTCAAGGCTTGAGCCAACACTTGAAAAGCAGCCTAAACTCCGCATTAGACACTTTCTCGGCCAAAGGATCGAACGGAACTTGAGGAGCATGGGGAGGAGCTTCTTGTTACTCATTCTCCCTCACCCCGAAGGACCCTATACAAGCCACTTAGCTCTCATAACATAAGAAATATAACAATAAGAGTCAAACAATAGTCCAAGTCCAATAGTTTTTATAAAAGAAAAGCGGAAGTCTAAAACACTTGTCTTATCATAGAAATCTAATTCAGTAGAATGAAAGGAACTAAAACAATGAAAGTTCGTCCTCGAAGCATGAGGACTCACCAAAGCTCAAACTCAACAACTAGCCACGAAATTGATGACCTTGACTGTCGGACCCTACATTTGGGGAATCATAGGTAAGAGTATGCGTTAGTACAAAATAATATACCAAGTATAATAGCTATGCATAAAACATTTAAAACATGCTAAAAGGGACATTTTATTTCATAACATGCAATTGACAAAGATAAAACATGATATAAAAGGGTTAGAAAACACAAGTCATAAAACCATGATCAATGCAAGCTAACATCATTAAAGTCTTTGAACACAAATGAGATACTTCTTGTAGTAACCTTAGTTCATTATTAATATGGGGGATTAGCCTTAACCGACATAGAGACTATCTGAGCTATAACATGAACCCCCGGTGTCTCCCACACCGAAAAAGCATGGTCCTATTGGCAAAGGTAAGGACCATAACTTATAGCTTAGGTGGATCAATTAGATAATGTCTATCTAGACAATCATCCTATGGGGGAACATATATAAGGCATAAGGATATTGCTACTATAAACCCGGCCTCTACTAACGGAAAAGCTTTCATCTCAATATCCTCTTGGTGCTAAGCATAAATCCCATGGAATAGTCATTTCTTACTTATTCTTATTATCCATGGAAAGGCACGTCATCTTGCCAATCCAACATAAGTCATTACCCATGGAAAGGTATCATTCAATAACTAATCCAAGCTAGGTATCATTAGGATAACTCTTAATCTTTGATTCAATTAGGTGAGAAGCCCTTTCAACCTTAGAATCCTTTATTATGTGAGAAAACTTTTCACATCATGCTTTCATGTGTTTATGAGAAAATCCCTTCGATAACACAACAACAACATCATCATTGATACTTTACTCTTAAAGCATCCTTAAAACATTTGCATAGATTTAATAAGAAAATGCATAATTTTATAATTTACCTTACAAGGTTCAAAACCCACTTTCAATCATCAACCTTTCGAAAACATGGGTAAGTTATGGATTTCATCATAAATTCAAGTAAATTTATCAATACATGTTTAATTTCATAAAACTCTTCCTTTATAATCAAAATCTCACATTACATGATCATATCTTAAAAACATTGGGATTACATGGGTTCATGGGGGAAATCATCATAAAATCATATTATTTCATCAATTCATGCATAAGAATTCATAATTCAATAATTTAAATCAATAATGAAAAGAACCCATGACAATTGAAGAAAACCCTAACTCAATTGAAGAATTCTAACTTCGAAAATAGAGGAACTTGGGAACTCCATGAATGGAAGGAATCCATGGATGAAAACTATCATACCTTAAATTGCTAATCTTCAATGAAAGAATTGAGATTTAACTTGAAACCCTAGGTTGAATCCTTCTTCTTCAAGCTTTCTAGAGAGATAATTATTTGAGAGTTCTTCTTTTTGGTGAATTTAGAGAGAATGATTTCTATTGGGAAATTTAGGGGTTAAAATACTTATATAGGGGTCTTAGTGAAGGGTAAAACGACGTAGTATAGGAATACAATATTTAGAAAAAGACCCAACTACCCCTAAAAATAACTGATAGTCATGACCCACTGCCACTATTCGATGGACAATGGATTGACCAATGGTCTGTCCTACACGACCGTCGATGGTGGTCAGAAAGTGAATATGGGCCATCGAACCACGAGCCCTCAACCATGGACCGTGGTCTGACAAATAATCTATTGGTCATGTCGTGGTTCTGGTCTACATGGAAGGTCTTAGGTGCCCAGTCCACGGACTTAACCCTCGATCCACGGTCCAATCCACGGGCCATGGTTGGCCTCTATGGATGGCACCTGAAACTTGCTATAATGCCCTCTTTCGGATCCGGGGTGTTATAGTTAGACTCCAAGACATTAGAAAGATGTGCAAATGATTATATGGTGAATTCAAATGCTGACCATGACAGATGCTTAATGGTTTTGACACGAAGTGGGAAAGTAGCAGGTGGTGATGTGAAGATAAATGATGAGGCAAACACTAGTAGAGAAGAAAAGGACACCATTTATGTAGAGGGATCCGACCAAGCACCGGAGAATAACATGCCCGAAGAGGATGAATAAAGTCCAAGACAAAGCACTAATGAGTCCAAGATTTTGACTCATTTAGGGGTTTGTTTTGATAGCATAAGTGTCCTCAAATGATTATTTTATGCTCTAAACTGATGTTAAAATGTTGATTTGCAGCTACGAAGGCTAAGGAGCAAGGCAAGGACATTACCGGAAAAAAGGAACTAAAACGCTGAAGAAGTGAAGAAAATCGATCCTGGTGATCGCCAAGACCACTTGGCGAACAGCTAAGTGGCTCTTTATCTCGCTCAAAGTTCCAGCGTGCCAGCCCTGGGGAAGAACCAAGTTGGCGATAGAAATGGGCAGTCGGAGAATCACCAAATGAATCCACGATGGCAACTTTGATCGCCTAAAGTTACAAGACCTGCGAGGCTATTGACCATTGCGAAATGGCGATAGAAGGGAACAAAGGGAGAGTCACTGAACCACTCAGGGAGGTGTGACTTATTTCGCCAAATGGACTTTCAGGTCAAAAAGTGGGGAACTATAAATTTGAATTTAAAAGGAAATTTGAGGAGTTCTGATCCCCAAGTTTGAGAGTTTGAGTTTTCCCTTAGTTTTTTAGTTCTTATTGTAGACTTTGAGGATTTTTTTTGAAGACTCGAATTTTGTTACCCAGCTGATGGAGAACATAGTTGGTAATATTTTCCTGCTTTTTATAATGTGTTGCTAGAACCCCCATTCCTGGGGTAGTGATTATATGATTAATTGTCTCAATTAGCTTATGGGTTTTAGTAATTACTGATTTAATTGTTGTTTTGAAATGGGTTCGATTGATAACGGTATTTTAACTCATAAATCGTAGTTGCAAATATAGTTCTAGCCTAGTATTCAATGCTTGCTTGAGAAAGAGGTTTTAGAATTAAAGTTATCAATTGATGATTGTAGTGATTGGGTTGTTGTGGATTCAGCTTGAGAAAGTGAGTCTTAATTCGATCCTACCTATCTAGCTCGAGAGAGTAGGTAAATTGAGGTTTTTGGTTGTTCATAATTGTTATGCTTGTTGGGGTTCGAGAGAACTCGCTTGAATCGTGATAGTTGATCGAGAGATGGCTATTACATCTAAAGTTTAGCCTACCCACTAAAATTCTATGATTTTTGGTAATTAATAATCACCCGTATAGAGAAATTTGCAATTAATCGATCACATCCCCAAGGATCCCTCTCTACTTGAATACTCCCCTATTTTGGTAGTTGTTAATTGACAAACCTAATCCTCCCATTTGACACTAGTTGTCAACCCCTGTAATTTATTTTAATTGTTTCGATAAATTCTATTCCTACAATCAATTAGAACACGTCTTTCCATTCGTAATTGAATTCTCTGTCGTATCAGTCCCTGTCGGATCGACCCCTACTCTTCATTGGGTTTATACTAGATTGCGATCGCCTATACTTAGAATTGGATGAAGTGTAGTTGAGCGTTATCAAAAATCGCACTGCTTCCGGGGTAGTGAAGTTAAGTTGTTATCTAATCTTGTTTGTAGTCGAATCGACTTACATTGTTTGTGTGTGTGTTTTTGTCTGCTCATGAACAGGTGACGAGATGAGTGTGAACGGAAACAATGCTAGCCAACTTGTACACCAAGATGATATCGGTAACTTGAACGATGTCAATGAAGCTCAATTGGGTAGTGTGGGTGCTATTCGTTTACCTCTGGTCATGGGAAATGTGGTATTCCATGTGACTAGCACGATGTTGCAGCTATTGGAAATGAAAGGTTTATTCGAAGACGCTGGCTCATGAGGAACCCCATGACCATATTCGGATTTTTATGGACGTGTGTGGTCCATTTTCATTCAAAAAATCTCACATGAGTCAGTCCGAATTCGATTGTTCCCTTTTTCTTTGATGGGGGAGGCAACAAAGTGGTTAGCTGACCTACCAAGGGACTCGATTACGTATTGGGAAGAGCTTACTGAGGCGTTATACATTCGATTTTTCCCTCTTTCGAAGTTGATGGTATTGAGAGATAACATTCAGGGATTCAAACGTTTGGATGGTAAACCAATCCATGAAACATCGCTGAGGTTTCAGAAGTTGTTACTCCAATGTCCAACTCAAACTCCCGAACAACGTGTTGTTACAACATTTCTACCGGAGTCTAGATTCAGTCAACAAGGGTGTGGCTGATCAACTTGTCCAAGGAGGAATTATGCAGCAACCTTTTGAAATAGCGTCAACTCTTCTTGATGGGATGATGAAGATAAACCGTGCTTGGTACACTAGGGAAGATCTAGTGTCTCCTTTGACTTTCAGGATGACAAAGGAACAAATAGGAAAAGACCAAGAGAGGGATGAAAACATGGCTAAAATGATGACCCAGATGGATCTTTTGTCAGAACATGTCATGGGTAGTGGTTCTAAGGCCGTGAACGCAGTTGGAGTTACCGGAACAAATCCCTATGATGCACACTTTGAAGATTTGTACGATAAAGAAGTACACCTTCTAGTAAATCAGGGAGTAGGTTTCCGCCAAAATTATCCAAGGCCAGGTGGAAACCAAGGTTGGAATAGAGAGCATGATGAAGGTTAGAAGGACCGTGATAGGGAATGGCATGACCGTGGTACAAACTAGAGGGAGCGAGACGGTGACAAAGAGAGATATATACCTCCACATGAGCGTCAAAATCCAAAAGAGCAAAGGGCTATTCTGAAAAATTTCCGCACTGAAGATATGCTTGCACACATTCTCAATAAAGTGGAAGGGTCGGACAAAGTGCATAAAGAAATGAAAGAGGACATCTCAACAATGAACCAGACGGTTACTTCTCACTTAGTATCCATTAAAAAGCTGGAAACACAAATGGGTCAAATATCGACTCATTTGAACCCAAGGCAAAAAGGAGGAGTACCGAGTGACACCATGGCCAACCCTAAGAATGAACCTTGAATGAGTATCTTCGTCGTGCAACGACGTTAAATAAGGCACTTCTTGGGAGGCAACCCAAGTTTTTAAATTTTATTATTGTTGTTTGAATAACGGGTGTTGAATGTACAGGTTGAAAATTCAAAATTTTGGGAAAAGGAGCAATTAGGCGAGCCAAGTACCAGTCGGCGAATCGCCGAACAGGTCAGCGAGCCCGATCTGGATCGTCGTTTGGACCAACTAGTTAGCTAGAGGTTCTATAAAACTTGGCGGACAAAAGAGCCATTCGGGGAATCGCCAAATGGTCGGTGACATAAGTGACCGTCGCTGACTAGCGCGCTAACTGAAGAGTCATGAAAGGCTGAACCATTTTTAAATTCAAAAACCTCCCTCATTTCATAATTTCTGACTTTTACACTTTCACAACCGCATTTTATATTTCCGTACTTGCTTTTATTGCATTTTTGTATGGGAGCAATTTCTCGGGGGGAGATTTTGGTGCATTTTTCTTCGATTCATTCGCCTAGCATTCACCTACTCGATTGTGAGGTTGGTTATCCGAACCCCATCTTTAACTTTTTAGTAGTTTCCAAATACATGATCATTTACCTGTTGATTTATGTGTGTAATAATGATTGTTTGAATGTTTCTTGTTAATGTGTGCCCTCATTGTATTTCCTTTCGTATTAAAATAGCTCCATTCAAAACCATATAATAATAGCTCCATTCAAAATCATGATTTCGTATTTGTTCATTAAGACACTTACTTATCTAAGCATCTATATCATGATTCCTTTCAATGTGAGAAAACCTTTCACAGATCATTCATAGCTTATCTTAAAAGCATCCTTTAGTCATAGATCATCAATTTCATAAAACATGCATAAATCCATAATCATAATTCATAAGTTCATAATCATAGTAAAAGCAATAAAGCATGGGCTCATATGAAATCAATTGAAAAATATGTAATTGAATCAAATCTTGCATAATAAGTCTGAATTTAAGCAATTGAATAATAATAAATTGAACTCACGAAGAATACATAAAAGCCCTAAGAGAATTGGGTTAAAATCATATTGGTGATTCAAATACTTTTGGAACCCAATGGATGAAACAGATCCATTGGTGAAGTTTCCACATACCTTGGTTAATCAAAGCCCTAGTCTGTAAGAATTCCTACTGACCTTCCTGGTTAGTCGTAGAGTTAAGTACTAGAACCTAAAATTCTAACCACTTTCCATGAACACCCTCTATGGTCCATAGACCTTCTTACGGGCCTCAGACCTTCTCGTACTAAATCATTTTCCAAAATATCTCACCAACTCTGAGGACTCTTCTACGAGCCACTTTCTATGGGTCGTAGAACCCTCTACGGACCATCCAGTTAGCCATAGGAAAATTTCTGAAACTCAGAATTTTCCAACTTCCAAGACCACTTCTACGACTGCCTTCCACGGATCGTAAGGCCTTGTATTGTCCTTAGTTAGGCTCATAGGACCTGCACCAGTAGCCAAAATGCAAATTTTCATTTCCAACTTGACTTTCCAATTTTGGAGGTATTACAATATCTCCCCCGGGAACATTCATCCTTGAATTGGACTCAACATATCATGAAAAGAGTAGAGAGAGATCTAACAGCCCAACATGAATGCAATTTACACCAAAATGCACATAAACAATGAGTAATCAACCCCACTTTAAAACATAAAAATAAAACAAGTTTTCATGAACATACATGCATATGAAATCATGAGAATGACTACGAAACATGAATCTGGAAGATTGAACCATGGGGAACTTAATACCTCAAGCTAGAATAGGAGCGGGGGGAAGAGATAAGGATATTTTGACATCATATCGTCTTCAGCTTCCCAAGTAGCACCCTCGAATGGAAGAAACTTTTTTATTCCTCAATTTCCAAACTTGACGATCAAAAGTTTCAATAGGAACCTCTTCATTAGAAAGAGTTTCCTTAACTCCCAAACTTTTGAATAGAACTATAGATGTAGGATCACCAATACGGTTTTTCAACAATTGGAACATGGAACACCGGATGCACAGATGTCAAATCAGAAGGTAACTCTAATTCATAGGCCCTTTTGCCAACACACCTCAAAATTTGATATGGGCCCACATAACGAGGACTAAGCTTCCCTTTCTTTTCGAATTTCATCACACCCATCATAGATGAAGTTTTCAAGTAAATCCAATCATCAAAATCAAATTCAAGCTCTCTTCTACTAGCATCTGAATAAGACTTTTTTCAGCTTTGAGTCGTCCTCAACCTTTATCTAATAAGTCAAACCTTTTTCCATAGCCTTATGCACTAACTTAGGTCCCATCAAAGCAACCTCACCAACTTCAAACCAACAAATAGAAGACCTACACCTCCTACCATCGAGATCCACAAATGGAGCCATTTGAATACTTGAGTGATAGCTATTGTTATAAGAAAACACAATCAGAGGTAAATGATCATTCCAATTACCCTTAAAGTCAATCACACAAGCTCTCAACATATCTTCCAAAGTCTAAATAGTATGCTCAGCTTGACCATCGGTCTGAGAATGGTACCATGACTTTTCTGAAATGACCTCTAAAATTGAGATGTAAACTGATGAGTGGTAGATTTACACTCATTTGAGGCCTATTTAGTTCAACAATTAGTGTCCTCAATGCCTAATTATGTCATATTCTAATGATGTTTGGATGATTTGCATCTATGAGGGCTAAGGGACAAAGCATGGATTAATACTTGAAAGAATGGGCCAAAATAGTGAAAGAAGTGTAAACTCTAAACTGACAGTCGCCTAATCCAAATGGTGGATCACTCAAATGGTTTGACCTTATATTAAGTGACAATGCTCACAATTGAAGATGTTCAAGGCAGGTTGGTGAACTAATGAGCAAAACAATGACTCACCAAAAGTGAATGGGAAACTGAATGACCATCACCGAAGGTGACAGGACTTGGATGAAATATGAAGGCTTAAAAGATGATCAAAGGTGGTAATCGGTAATCTGCCGAATGTGAAAGACTGACTAAAACGAGCTCGCCGATTGAGGTTCAAACACCTGAAGTCTAAAGCAAAAGAAAGGCAAGATAAGGAACATATGGCGACCCACCAAGTGTACTTGGCAAGCCCAAATAAGGTCGCCAAATTGGTCACGCAGTAAATTTTGGGCTAAATTTTGGAAAACTATAAACAGCCCTAAGGAGAGAGAGAAAAATTTCACTCTTGAAATTGACTATTGGAAGTTTAAATCGGAGTGGGTGTTGATTAGAATTTCTTGATTTCATCACATCCATAGTATCTCTCATGATAGGTATAATTTTTTTTTACTTTTTATGATGTGTGGCTAAAACTCCAACTCTAAGAGTGTAATTATTGGGTTGGGTGTTGATTTAATGTAGTGGGTATTATTTTTTGCTCTATTTTATTGTTGTTCATTCATCAATTTGGACTAATTAGTATGAGGTTAATTCATGAGTTAAGGTTGAAAACTTAATCCTATTTTTTATCTTCGATTGGTGCTCGAAAGATATCAATTGGAGTGGATAATTGTTCTTATGCATACAATTTAGGTTTGATGTCTATGATTTGGTTGGAAAAAAATTTATGGATTGGATCTATTTGCTCAAATCTACTCAAGAGAGAGATTTCATAAGGTAATGGGTTGATTTATAATTCACATAAATGAGACCAAAAGGAGATTCTATGAATTGATACTAGGAGATTGAAAGAAGATTTGTGTCATTGATGATGACCTAGACTATTCATGATTGTTTAGTACATTCATGATTGTTTAGTACTATTGAGCAATACAATTATCCCTATGTGACATCAATTCCAATGCCCGCACCCCTGGATTGTTTCCTACTTGTTTGAATTTCTAAAATTTTAGTTTAATTGTGACTCTTGATATCAACATCCTTTTTAGTAAATTTGGTAGAATCATCCACCCTTTGTTCTTAATTATTGCGAATGAATTGATTTACAATTTAAATTTCTTGACAGAACTCCTTGCACTATATCAATCTCTGTGGGATTTGACCCCGATTCTTAGGTAGATATTTTTTTTGAAAGACGACCGCTTATTCTCTTAATGGGCTTTGAGGATAGTTTGAGCGTTATCGAAAATGGCGTTGTGACGGAGAGTGATGGCTAAGAATTCCATTTGAAAAATTAGTTTATACATTTTTTTTAGTTGTAGTATATTGTTGGTTGGTGTTGTGGTTGGCTGATTTGCAGATATAAAATATGAGTGATCATGGTAGTGACAATTATAGTCACTACAGGAAAAATAATAATATGGGTGACTTGAATGACATGCACATGAACGTCATTCAAATCACGGGAGCTATCTAGTTACCTTCTATGACAAGGAGGACAGTTTTCCAAGTAACCGGAATAATGCTACAGTTGTTTTAAATGAGAGGAATGTTCGGGGGTTTAGCTCATGAAGAACATCATGAACACCTTTGAAATTTTGTTGATATTTGTGGGATGTTCATCTTCAAAAATATCTCACAAAAATCTATTCGGCTACGATTATTTCAATTCTCCTTAAAGGGGGAAGCTACTAGATGGTTGAATGAGTTGCCGAATGATTCTATCACTTCTTAGGAGGAATTGACCGAAGCAATCTTAGAGAGATTCTTTCCTTCCTCGAAAATGGTAATACTTAGGGACAACATCCAAAATTTTAAAAGAGTGGGAGGTGAACCTCTACATGAGACATGGTTGCGGTTCCAGAAATTACTTCTACAATGTCCAACACATGGTGTTCTGGATAATTTGATGTTGCAATACTTTTATTGCAGTCTTGATTCAGCCAACAAGGGTTTGGCTGATCAACTTATTCAAGGTGGGCTAATGCGACAACCGTTTGATATAGCAACGATGTTGCTAGATGATATGACAAATGTGAATCGAGCATGGCATTCTAGAGAGGATCAAGTATCTTCTCAACAATGAGGCATGCGCAAGGAACAAATGGAAAATGATCATGAGCACGATGGAAACATGGCTAAAATAATGACCCAACTTGACTTGCTGTCTAAACATGTATGGATGTGGTACACCCTTGTCCGGCTTTTGTTAAATTGTGATGGATTAGTCATTTTGTTTTAGTTTCTTGTTAGTTGTTTATTTTGTTTGAAAGTTTCTTTGTTTTTAGTTTTGATGGTGTTGTTGAGTGGTGATGCCCAATGATAGATAGAGTTATGACTTTCTTAAGGGCAAATCATTGTTTGGTTGTGAGTGTATTTATATAATGGTTGTGTGTGAAGTATGAGTATCCATATGTAGTGAAATCTGAGTAGCCATAAGTGGTGAAGTATGAGTAGAAATACCTCAAAGAGATACATGAATCTACCCGGTGATGGATTGGTTGACGTCTTTTTTAGGGAAAATCATCATCTTTTTAGGAGGATGTGACTTGTTTAGTATTAATGATGCAATTGTGCATTGTAGAAATTGAGCATACCCTCCTCCAAAAAAATTTGAAAATAAATGCATGATGTTAATGATTTTGAAACAACTCTTGTGACTCTTGACTAGTTTGTGATTTTGAAATGTGATGTCATTTGTACTTGAAAAGGAAGGAAAAATTGATATATCTTGATTAATTTGCATGTCATTGGTGGTGAGTTTATTTATAAATTATTTATGTTCACTTGTTCTAGCTAGAACTTTCCTGGTTAATCTTTCAATGTTTGTCCTTATTGATTTTGTTTAAACAAATAATCTTAGGCTTTGTTTGTGATTTTTGGATGTCCACTTGATCTAAAAAGCCTACCTTTGCACTAAATGTATCCCTAGTTGACCCCTTTGAGCTTAATACCATTTCCTTGGCAACCTCATCTCAAGTATTTCCCATTTTGAAAAACTAATCCTCTTTTAAACCATTCCCTCCTTTAACTTTAAATTTGTTAAAATTGAGGCTAAAAGACTAATTTTAGGGGTGTTGTTGGATACCCATAGGGGAGATGCTAATCACATGAGGGTTTGAAATTGAGCAATGAAAAAAATAAATCCAAGAAAGGAGGAAAAAGTGCTAAAATAAAAGCATTGAAAAAGAAAGAAATAGGAGAGTAAGAGAAAATAAATTCCTCCAAAGTATGAGATGGTTGCATGTGGGGCATCTTGTATGACATGAGAAAAAGTGTGTATTGGGTTGAAAAATGAAGAGAAGTGGTGAAGAGAAAAACCAAAAATTGTTGTGTGTAGTGTTCAAGGAGGGTGTACTCACTTTTACCCAAATGTTATCCTAACCTTTCCTAAGTCTACATTACAAGCTTGATAAAAGTCCTTTGTGATATCCGACCAATTGATTTTGAGCCATTGATGATTGAAAATAAGGGCAAGCCTATGGCGTGGTACTTGTGTTCATGCGATGTTCTTTGTGTGTGTGAGTGTTTGTGATTTTTTCCCTTGTCTTGTTAATACTTATGTGAGTAATTTTAGTAAATTTCCATTCTTGTGAGGGTATGTAAATTAAGAAAGTGGTGATGTTGAAAAGTCTTAAATGAGTCAGCATGTGAAGGAACTACTTATTTTGAGTCACTTCTTGAGAATGAGTTGTTGTCACTTGATTATTTATGAGTCATGGAAGTGGGTCACAATAATGAGGGGAGTTCTTTTTGTGAAATTTTACATATGGTGACTATTCAGTAGTACCAATAAAGTCATATTATTTGTGCTTAAGTGATGGTGAAGAATTCCAAACAATTGGAATGATGTGTTTGCTTGAAAGGAAAAGGTTCTTGATGCTTCGATTCTAACTTGCTTGTAACACCTCGAATTTGAAAAGAAGGTAAGATTTCAGTTCCCAAAATATGGTGCCAGTTTCGACGGTACCACCGACGGTTTGTAGGTTGAACCACGGACTGTAGGTGGAAAGTCCAATTTGAGTAGAAATGTCTAGTCCCAGTACTTTTTGACGGTTCACCAGGATGGTCTGTCATTTAATGTACGAGTCGTAGGTATGCCTCGTAGGTCAGTCTCAGACTTAGTGAAATTTTAGGATCAAAAGTTGGGACCCACAGTGGGACATACGGTCCGTACGTGGACCACGAACCGTACATAGGGTCCCGTCGTTGGGGGTTCAAAAGGGGGTGTCTCTGAACCCACCGACGGTCGATCAGGATGTCCCGTGGTAAAACCTACGAACCGTAGGTCAGACCGTCGCAAGGGTCGACAATTATTTTAAGGGGATTTTTGGTCTTTTTCCTAATTGTTTTAACTCAATACTATGTCGTTTTACCCTATAGTAAAAGCCCTATATAATTATTTTAACCCCAAAATCACCCAATTCAATTCATTCTCCTAAATTCCCAAAAGTTGAACAAGTCATCCTCTCAAATATTTCTCTCCCTAAGGAAGAAGAATAAAGCTAGGGTTTCAAGATCAAGTCTCCAAATCTCCCATTAATTTCAAGCTTTTGTGCATCAAGGTTTGATACTCTTCACGTATGAAGCTATTTCCTCCATAGGGTTCCTAAATTCTCTAATTTTGTAAAGCTAAATTCCCCAATCAAATTAGAATTTTATTCAATTGTCATGGATTCCTTTCAATGTTTATCTAATTGATTGTTTTATGTTTTCTTATACATGAATAGAAGTAATTGCATGCTTTTAAGTTGAATTCCCATAAACCCATGTTTAACCTATGTTTTCTAGACTATGATGATTAAAGGTGGGTTTTGAACTATGAAAGATGAATTTATGAAGATATGCATGTTCTTATGAAATTTGATGAAAATGATTTAAGGAGGCTTTGAGAATGAAGCATCAATGTTGTTGTTATTATTGTTGTGAATGGATTTTTCATGTATTACTCAATACATGAATGTGAAAGGGTTTTCTCACATAAAGGATTCTTAGAGTTGAAAGGTTTTCTCAACAAAACTTTGAATGAATAACTAGGAACTATTCTAATGATTTTTAGCTTGGATTGGGTATTTTATGTGCCCTTCCATCGATTATAAGACAATAAGCGATTACCTATATCTCTTAATGATAAAACAAGAGGTGATTACCCATGTCCCTTAAAGATAAGATGAATATGATTGATGACTATTCCGTGGGAATTATGCTTAGCACCGAGTGGATAGGTGGCGATTACCCGTGTCCCATAACTATGTGCCATCATAAATTGTCTTAGATAGACATTAGCTAGTGGATCCACTTAAGCTAGAAGTTATGGTTCTTAAAGGACACCCCTTTTCGGTGTGGGATAGACACCGGATTCTATGTTATAGCTCACATGGTCTCTATGTTGGTTAAGGCTAACTCCCACAATAATGATGAACTACGGTTACTTCTAAAAGTATCTCACATGTATTCAAAGATGATTTTACTTGCTTTGACCATGATCATGATTATGCTTCTAACCTCTTATCTTATGTTTTAACATGGTCTTTGCATGTCATGAAATTCCTTTTAGCATGATTTTATAACTCTTATGCAATGCTATCATACTTGATACATTCATTGTACTAACACATACGCTTGCCTACATTGTTTCCCAAATGTAGGGTCCGATGCTCCGATTCCGCATCCTCATGGCTAGTGAACACTTTAGTAGCTTTGAGTAGTGGTAAGTCCTCTTGTTCCAAGGACCGAATCTTTTATTGTTTATCGTCTTTACTTTTCAGCTATTGCATGTGATGCATGGGTTACGTCTCAATCACTCTTGATGTATGTAACACTCCGGAAACTAGTAGGCTAAACTAGGGCTAAGTGTGTGAGGGCAAGAGCCAAGGAAGAGGGCAAGGGCCAAGGAAGAGGGCTAAGGCAGCCAGTCTTCCCAAGACACTGCGTCACCTTCCACGACCACCACCACGGCCAGTGGTGAGGACCACGGCCCGTGGTGTGGCTCGTGGTAGGCTAGGAAGTAGCCTCCTCAAGCTGTCCAAGAACAGCCCCTCTTCAAGAGTCACTTCACGGCTCGTGGGAAGGCTCATGGAGTTGCCTTAGGATTTTGGGGCTAGGGGGCAACTTACCTAGCTACTGCCCCATCACCACGGAAGGCACCATGGTCAGTGATGAGGACCACGGTCCGTGTGGCCTCTCGTGAAGATGAGGTAGTGCACTGTAAGTTGAGGGTTAATTGGGTCATTCCGGTTTTAATCCAATTAAAGCTATGTCATTTTGCCTAAGTCTAGGACGCCTATATAAGTCATTTTAATAAGTCATATTTTCCAAAACCCAAAAGAAATCCCCAAAGTTCATCCTCTCAAATAAATTCTCTCTCTAGAAACTTGAAGAAGAAGGAGATTCAAGCTAGGGTTTCAAGAGCAAGCTTGCATACATCAATTTCTTTGGGCTTTGATAGTAAGGTATGGTAGTTTTCATCCATGGAGTTCCCTTAAAATCTCCAATTTCAAAAAGGTAGAAATTCCCAATTTATAGGATTTTCTTCAATTACCATGGTTCCTTTCAAACTTGATTTAAATGATTGAATTGAGTGATATTAAGCATTAATTGATTATTTCCTATGATTTTTATGATGTTATCCCCATGAACCCATGTAATTCCCATATTTCTTAAAGTTGATGATATGATGTAGGTCTTTGTTGATGAAAGAGGAATTTTATGAATTTATGCATGAAGTGATAGAATCACATAAATTATAATGAAATCCATGTCTAATTCTTGAATTCTAGATGTCGTGATTGAAAGTAGACTTTGAAACTTGAAAGGGCAAATTATGAGATTATGCATGTTTTTATGAAATCTATGAAAATGCTTTAAGGATGCTTTGAGAGTAAAGTGTCAATGATTATGATGTTGTTGTTGTGTTGTTGAAAGGACATTCTCATAAACACATATGAACATGATGTGAAAGGTTTTCTCACATAATGAAGATTCTAAGGTTGAAAGGCTTTGTCACCTAATTGAATCTAAGATTTACATGTAGACATGGACGATGAAATATTTTCTCACGCATGATCTATAGAGATATCCTAATGAATTAAGTTGGATTGGTTGTCCAAGGGACATCCTTCCATGAGACATGAGTAATTTAAGACTTAATAACTACTCTGTGGGATGTATGCTTAGCACTGAGTGGATATTGTAGTGAGATGGAAGCCCTCACGTTAGTAGAGGTCGGGTTTCTAGAAGCAATCTCTTGAGATGGAAGCCCTCACGACAGTAGAGACCGGGTTTCTAGTAGCAATGTCCTTATCCCTTAAACTATGTGCCCCCATAGGTTATTTAGCTAGTGGATCCACCTAAGCTAAGAGTTAACGGTCCTTACCTTGGTAAGTAGGACCACCCTTTTCGGTGTGGGAGACACCGGGGGATCATGTTATAGCTCACATGGTCTCAATTTCGGTTAAGGTTATTCCCACAATAAAAAGTTTAATAATGAACTAAGACATGCTTAAAGAAGTATCTCGTAGTGTTCAAAGGTTTTAAAGATGATGCTAGCTTGCATTGAAGATAATGTTATGGCATAAGTTTTCCAACTCTCTCTTATGATGATTGAACTTGATAAATGGCATGTTATGAAATGAAATGTCCATTTTAACATGTTTCAAATGTTTTCATGCATGGCTATCATACTTAGTGCATTTTTGTACTAACGCATACTCTTACCTACATTTTTCCCAAATGTAGGGTCTGATAGTCAGGGTCGACAGTTTTGTGGCTAGGGCTTAGATTTGATTGTTTTTCGAGCTTGGTGAGTCCTCATGGTTCAAGGACGGATTTCCTATGTTTAGTTTCTTTCATGTACTTTACCTTTTGAACATGTTCATTCTCACTCCTTGAATAGATCAAAATATCATCACTGAACACAATCACAAACATGTCAAGGTAATGTCTAAACACCCTATTAATCAAATCCATAAACACCGCCGGAGCATTAGTCAACCCAAACGACATCACCAAAAACTCATAATGACTATACTGGCTTCTAAAATACGTCTTTGGAATATCATCACCTCTCACCCTCGATTTGTGATAACCCGACCTAAGGTCAATCTTAGAAAACTAACTTGGCCCTTGCATTGGTCAAACAAATCATCTATCCTTGGAAAAGGATACTTATTCTTAATGGTCACCTTGTTCAATTGACGATAATCAATACACATACGAAGAGACCCATCTTTCTTTCTAACAAACAAAATTGGAGCACCCCATGGAGAGATACTCGGTCAGATGATACCCTTATCCAACAAATCCATCAACTGTTATTTCAACTCCTTTAACTCAGCCAGGGCCATTCTATAAGAAGGAATAGAAATAGGTTGCGTATCTGGGAAGGTCAATACCGAAGTCTATTTCCCGCTCGGGAGGAATACCAGGTAAATCATCGGGAAAAACTTCTGGAAACTCATTTACAACGGGGACCGACTCAAGAGTAGGGGTTACGGAATCTACATTCCTCACCCTAACAAGATGGTAAATGCAACCCTTAGAGATCATCTTTCTAGCTTTAAGACATGAGACAAACTGACCCTTAGGCATAGAATTTCCCCCTTCCACTCAAGGATAGGCTCATCCGCGAGCTGAAACTTGACCACACGAGTTCTACAATCAATAGAAGCATAAAAAGAGTGCAGCCAATCCATAACAAGAATAACATCAAAATCTAACATATCAAGCTCTACCAAATCAACAAGAGTAAATCTATGGTATAGGAAAACATGACATCTTCTATAGACCCTCTTAGCCACCACAGAATCACCAACAGGAGTAACGACAGAAAAAGTTTCTAACAACACATCAGGGAGCACATCAAATCTCATTGCCACATATGGCGTCACAAAGGACAAAGTAGCAAGGGGATCAAGCAAGGCATACACATCTATATGGAAAAATTTTAACATAATGGTGACCACGTATGGAGAACTCTCTTGTTCACCTCAGTTTTGGAGAGCATAGAAGCTGATTTTCTTAAGAGCATTGGAATTTGAACCACTAGGAGGAGCTTGCTTTCCCTCTCTTCCTTTAGCCATGAGCATTGGGCAATCCCTCATTTTTTGACCACTCTTACCACAACCATAACAACCATCCATGTCGGCTAGACACCTACCCTCGTGCTTCTTTCCACATTTAGTACAAGTAGGCCTAGGCACTAAAGATCCACTACCATTACCTCCTTGAGGCTTGGGGTTAGACACCCTATCTTTGTTGGACCTTGGAGGAGCATTGGAGGAACCTTGACCGAAAATTCTTTGTTGAAATCTAGGTCGACCTTTTCCATCGGTCCTTGCATTAGTGAAATTCCCATCTCCGATCCTAGCCCTTTTTACCTCCCTAGAGTTTTCCTTGAGTTTCTCCTCCTCAATTTGTTGGGCATGCACCATGAGACATGAGATATCCATATCATGAATGAGCATTGCGGTACGGCACTCTTTAACCATCATGTCGGACACACCCGTCACAAACTTAGTCATCCTAGCCCTTGAATCTACAACCATTGTTGGAGCATACTTGGACAATTGGGTGAACTTTAGAGCATACTCCCTCACACTCAGACTTCCTTAACGAAGGTTAATGAACTCTTGCACCTTTGCTTCCCTCATCTCAAGGGGAAAGACCCTATCAAGAAAATCAAATTTAACATTTCCCACTCTATGGGACCTACTCCTACCGGCCTCCCTTCCTTCCATTGGTCATACCACACCTGAGCAACACCTTTCAATTGATAAGCGGTTAATTCCACCTTCTCTACCGGAGTCACCCCCATAATAGAAAGTAACTTATAGACCTCATCAGTAAACTCTTGAGGATCTTCCTCAACCTTGGAGACATGAAATTCCGAAGGGTTCATCCTTGTAAAGTCCCTCACTCTTGAAGTTGTCGTACCCACAATTGGGTTCATGGGAGCTATGACCTTCCTATTGGCTTGAGCCGTCATGGCTTGAGCCAACACTTGAAAAGCAGCCCTAAACTTAGCATTTGTTACTTGCTCGGCCAAAGGATCAACCGGAGCATGATGAGGAGCTCCTTGATTCAAAATTTCTTCCTCATTCCTTCTTGTGAAAGCCCTTCGAGTAGTCATATCTTGTAGACCATCGGGTAAGGATTAGGAGAAAGACCTTATAGAGTTAAACTCTATCGTACGACTTGAGAGTATAAAAGAAGTGGAGTTTCCTAATCATATTGTAGCCTCTCATTCATAAATGTGGCATGCTTCACACTCATGAACAAGACTCTACTAGATGTGTCTTATGAGACATCCTAGGATCATTCTAAACCTTGTGCTCTGATTACCAAGTTTGTAACCAATGAAAGGAAGGGAGGCCGGTAGGAGTAGGTCCCATAGAGTGGGAAATGTTTAAATCTAATTTTCTTGATAGGTAATTTCCCCTTGAGATGAGGGAAGAAAAGGTGAAAGAGTTCATTAACCTTCGTCAAGGAAGTATGAGTGTAAGGGAGAATGCTCTAAAGTTCACCCAATTGTCCAAGTATGCTCCAACAATGGTTGCGGATTCAAGGGCTAGGATAAGTAAGTTTGTGACGGGCGTGTCCGGCATGGTGGTTAAAGAGTGCCGTACCACAATGCTCATTCATGATATGGATATCTCACGTCTCATGGTGCATGCCCAACAAATTGAGGAGGACAAACTCAAGAAAAAGTCTAGGGAGGTAAAAAGGGCTACGATCAGAGATGGGAATTTCACTAATGCAAGGACCGATGGACAAGGTCGACCTAGATTTTGACAAAGGATTTTTGGTCAAGGTTCCTCCAATGCTCCTCCAAGGTCCAACAAAGATAGGGTGTCTAACCCCATGCCTCAAGGAGGTAATGGTAGTGGATCTTCAGTGCCTAGGCCTACTTGTACTAAATGTGGAAAGAAGCACTAGAGTAAGTGTCTAGCCGGCATGGATGGTTGTTATGGTTGTGGTAAGAGTGGTCATAAAATGAGGGATTGCCCAATGCTCATGGCTAAAGGAAGAGAAGGAAAGCAAGCTCCTCCTAGTGGTTCGAATTCCAATGCTCCTAAGCAAAACTGCTTTTATGCTCTCCAAAACTGAGGTGAACAAGATAGTTCTCCGGACGTGGTCATCGGTATGTTAAAAGTTTTCCATATAGATGTGTATTCCTTGCTTGATCCCGGTGCTACTTTGTCCTTTGTGACGCCATATGTGGCAATGAGATTGGATGTGCTCCCTGATGTGTTGTTAGAACATTTTTATGTCTCTACTCATGTTGGTGATTCTGTGGTGGCTAAGAGGGTCTATAGAAGATGTCCTGTTTCCCTATCCCATAGAGATACTCTAGTTGATTTGGTAGAGCTTGATATGTTAGATTTTGATGTTATTCTTGGTATGGATTGACTGCAGTCTTTTTATGCTTCTATTGATTGTAGAACTCGTGTGGTCAAGTTTCAGTTCCCGAATGAGCCTATCCTTGAGTGGAAGGGGGAAAATTCTATGCCTAAGGGTCAGTTTGTCTCATGTCTTAAAGCTATAAATATGATCTCTAAGGGTTGCATTTACCATCTTGTTAGGGTGAGAGATGTAGACTCTGAAACCCCTATTCTTGAGTCGGTCCCTGTTGTAAATGAGTTTCCGGAAGCGTTCCCTGATTATTTACACGGTATTCCTTCCTAGCGGGAAATAGACTTTGGTATTGACCTTCTCCCAGATACACAACCTATTTTTATTCCTCCTTATAGAATGGGCCCGGCTGAGTTAAAGGAATTGAAAGAACAGTTGACGGTATTGTTGGATAAAGGTTTCATCCGACCAAGTATCTCTCCATGGGGTGCTCCAGTTTTGTTTGTTAGAAAGAAAGATGGGTCTCTTCGTATGTGTATTGATTATCGTCAGTTGAACAAGGTGACCATTAAGAATAAGTATCCTCTTCCAAGGATAGATGATTTGTTTGACCAACTGCAAGGGGCAAGTTACTTCTCTAAGATTGACCTTAGGTCAGGTTATCACCAATTGAGGGTGAGAGGTGATGATATTCCAAAGACGGCTTTTAGAACCCGGAAGCGTTCCCTGATTATTTACACGGTATTCCTCCCTAGCGGGAAATAGACTTTGGTATTGACCTTCTCCCAGATACACAACCTATTTTTATTCCTCCTTATAGAATGGGCCCGGCTGAGTTAAAGGAGTTGAAAGAACAATTGACGGTATTGTTGGATAAAGGTTTCATCCGACCAAGTATCTCTCCATGGGGTGCTCCAGTTTTGTTTGTTAGAAAGAAAGATGGGTCTCTTCGTATGTGTATTGATTATCGTCAGTTGAACAAGGTGACCATTAAGAATAAGTATCCTCTTCCAAGGATAGATGATTTGTTTGACCAACTGCAAGGGGCAAGTTACTTCTCTAAGATTGACCTTAGGTC